>BGPR01002418.1:85471-178936 GCA_013235015.1 Araneus ventricosus | reverse complement strand
ATATAGGAGAAACAGAAGAAGTAAACAATAGTGAAAATGATCACAATACATCTTTTTGCGCGCCCAACGCAGCAGCATCAAGTGATTGCATCAGCAAAATTTTCCTAAAATAAACCAAGAAATCACCATAGTATTAAACAACAAAAAATTCTCTAATAATTAAAATGATTAAAAACACGTAAAAGAAAATAGAAAGTAAAAAATACAATCAGAAGGGAATAAATGGAAGAGAACTAGAATGGCGGACTTCTTCAGAAGGCCACTCGCCATTGGAGTTCTAATATGGACAAATTTTCTGTAGAAGAAATGACCAATACTCAAAATTTATTCCTTCTGTGGCCATGAATCTGTTCATTACATGAAACATAGGAAAAAAAGAAAACTTAACAAATTCCTCCAAAACAAAATCAATAGAGAGACAAAAAAAAATGTAAATATTTACCCTCTGCCGAAACTAGAAGTGAAAAAGAAAGAAGCTATAAATGAACGATAACAAAGGAAGTTAAAATCTAGAAGCCAGCTCCTAGCTCCATCTATGCAGAGAAATTCGAACTATTTACCAGAAGAATAAAAACTCTTCAAACTTTTTTTTAATTAAGTTATTAACTTTTAGGAAATTATTAGGGTAGCCGTTATCTTTTAAGTTATTTTTTAAATTATCTAAAGCTTTTACAAAAGTATAGTGGTTATTACAAATATTTTTAATTCTATTAATTTGAGAAAAAATGGAATTTCTCATAACTTTATATTGAAGACTTGTTTGAAAATCACAAAGTGTAATAGCCTTGAAATTAAATTCTTTTCTTTTATCGTAAATGCCAATAGAAACACCTGAATCCAACAAATGCAATTTTTTACTATCTTAAGAAACTTTAAAATTAATACTTTTGAATGAATTTGCATTAGTCGCATTAAATTTGTAATAATCAAAGTTGTTTATTAAAATTTCGATTATACGTCTTTTCATTTATAAGTCGTTTTTCGTCAGTCCCTTGAATGAGTTGTACACGGTGCTTTACTATTAGGAAATTGCTCATTTGCATTAATGAGTCTCCACTCGGGGGATGATATAAGCTATTGTTTTTCGAAAGCAAACCCTTATTTACGAAGATTTAAATAATTTAAATATGATGGCTCATCAGTCCATTGCTTTTATTCATTCATGCTTATTATTGAAAACCGTTTCTTCTAATTTTAGTCGTTTTTATTGGTTAAAATGACATCTGTTTTACTACCATTCAGGATAATTCTGTAAACAGAATATTTCATGGCTGCTTTTAATCATTTTCTCAAAGTAAGGATATTCACATTTGGAAAACAAATGCAAAAACTGGACTCACTTGAGATCTACTCATTTCTTTTGGAATGCTTCTTTTATTTGTATTGATAACATGACAATATTCAACTATAGCGTTTCATGATGCATTTTTTATAAGAAACAGATTTTATAACTCAATAGAAGATACTTCTTTTATTACTTCAGTTCTAAAAATGATTAAAAGCATGCATTCAAATTTCATAATAAAGTGCCTTTAAAAAATGTAAAAAAATCACCCTATGTACTCCTGTACCATATCTCCTCTAGTAATTAAATTTACCATGTTTAACTCAGAATTCTAGGCAACACAAAAAAAATTGGAATTTCCTACTAAAATAGCCGAAGAGATCCTTTCGAGATGCTTTCAGTAACCATCACATTAAATCTGCAGAAATATTATCTATAATGCCATAGAAACGGCTCTTCTTTTTATTCCCCGTCACATCAACCGAGTTTTAATGAGCTGAACACATGTCATGAATCAAGATCGTTTAGTGAAAGATTAAAAATAATGTTCACTAACTGTTCTTCACCGGCATCCAATACTTGGGTTTTACCTTTATTAATATTTGGAGCAAGAACCGTCTAAATTTAGACTACGTATAATAAATGTACGATGATGGCATTAGGTTTCAAAGTTTTAGTTTGTGAAGGCTGAAGTTTGGAGCATCAGCATTCCCCATACGCACTTTGATATTCGCAGTAACGAGAATTTTTGTACCCAAGTTAGATAAAAGTTTAGATTGCTGAAAAATGTACCAAACTTTTGTTCGTTGAAAGGGAATTGTTATAAATGAGTTTCTTTCCTTTAGACATGAATGTTGCGAGTATTATTTTTATACTTTAACTAAATTTTATAGTTCCATCTGCATTATATTTTCTGAATTAAAAAGAACCTATTCACTTTATTTTTCTAATTTTGTTTTCACACTTACTACACATTTAAATGATTTTGAAACTCATTTTGATTCTATGATAAAGTACAGATTCAGTGTCTAAAATGTCTAATAAAATGAATCAGTATTGCTATCAGTAGAGTTTTATCATTCTAAAACTAAAGCTAAAATGCTGGATTTTTGTAGCAAAGAAAAGAGGCCTCATAAAACTTTCGAAATCGTTTCTGTTAACAAAATACTGTATCTGATATAGTTTTCTAATTTTAATAAAAGAATAATGTAAGACCTAAAGTAATTCATATAAAACTGTTTAATATGATATTTCTTTTAATTGTTGCTATTGCTTAAAAACGAATTAGGAATTAATTATTAAAATATTTATTCACATTTTGCTACTCAGTAAGATTAGGGATTATTGTATCAAGGATGCGATCTAAATTATTTCAAAGACTGTGTCATCAGACCTCAACATAATGTGTTTTCATGGCTTTGAGGTTACGAAAAAATCAAAAAATTTTGTAAATCAATAAAATATCGAAAAAATTTATGTAGATAGCTAGGATGTAAATATTTTACACAATTTTAAACCGCCTTTTCAATTAATTATACAATAGGAAAGATAATATTTCTGATTTATTTCATTTTTATATTAATATTCCATTTATGAGCTACAGTAAGTTTATTACAGGACGGGCTTTGTAACTTTGAACCATAGTAAATTAAGAAGAATACAACTGAACGTGTTTTCCTTTGGAAACTTATATATCACACCAGAGAAACAAAATCAAATTATCACGAAACCTGTTTACACGGCAGATCTTTGATAAGATCGTGTCATAAGCAGTTAGTTCCTCTACAGTCACTAAGTTTAGATTCCAATACACCGCAACTTTCTGAAATATATTTCAGATGCGGGAGGAATCGTTTGTAGCATAAAGAAGTGGTATTCATGTTCAACCCATGATAAGAAAATATCTCGCAATATGTTAAAATTACTTCCATCCGAAATTACGATTTCTCATATGCCTGTATATCCGTGAATGTTAGCGTGTTATAAAGATATTCAAACCCCTTCACCCTAAAAAAATTCTTCCTATTATTGCTTATGAATATCTCCTAACAATTGTCTCTCATTACAGCTTATAATAATAGTATCTACATTTTCTAATGCTGCCTTTATTAAACGAAAAGGGCTTCAGATATGGTTTACAATTATATTTAACGCCTCAGAGACAATTAGTATATAATTTTCATTGTTAAATAAGCAACATATTTCAAGCATTCATGAGATATTTTAAATGGTTTTATCGTGTAAAATATTGTTTTTAATTAATTGTAATGATGCGATGCTCTTTTAAACTACTTAAATAGAGCATCATTGTCTTGATACATCGCTTGCGAATACGCCCAGACGTTTATGATGTCGTTTATAACAGTTATTCAATATAAAGCTATAATAATATATTATAATACAGTATAATATAATTCATCGCAGTAATAGTTTAATTACGTTTATATTAATTTTTAGTCGAATAACCTACTAATTTATATGGAATAACTGAGTTGAGGTTTCTACGTTATTCGATGCATGAGGACTACTTCTGTATACTTACCTAACCAGCTGGAGTGAGCTCCCCTAAACTTTCTTATATACTCCATAGCAAAGATGTCATCCCCTGTAATAAAAATCCAGTCCCTCCCCCTAATAAAAATTACAGATCTTCGGTAACGCCTCAAGTACCAAGATTTTATGAAATGTTTTGGAATATAAAATTTTATTAAAGATATCACTCATTTATTCGCCACACCTACACCTGGCGTTTCATCTCTAAATCGAATTTTAGGGATTGCCATAATTTCTGCTGCTCTTATCATGCCTGGTTTGGGTTTGACCACAATTTTCTTTGACCTTCGTAGACCGCGTCAAAGAGAAAGAAAACCTTACTGTAAACAACCGCTTGTCCGCAGTTTACTATCGCCAAGCAGCAGTAAACTGCGCCAACATAATAGCAATATGCAATTTGAACAGAATATACAATTTCAATATCTTTTTAAAACATATTGAAACCAAAGTTGGACACAAATCTACAATCAAGGTTAGAAGACCGCATATCAAACTTCATTTATCTAAGTCATTCCGTTTAGGAGTTATAGCGTTTACAAGCATGCAAGTATACAGACCAACAGACAGTCAAACCGTTGACCGATTTAGTTCAAAATGTGATATGGATCTACATTCCTGACGATAAAACTGTTTATCAAATTTCATCAGTCTAGCTATTTTAGTTCTTGAGTTATCGTGTTCACACGAACACGAATGAACAGACAGACTTCCGTGGACGTGTTGCTCTAAAATTTGAAAGAAACCTACAAATTATGTGTAAAGATCACATACCAAATTTCAACTCTGTAGCTTTAATAGTTTTTGAGTTATCGTGTTCACAGACGCACAGACAGACAGACATAATTCCAAAATTGTGTTTTTCGGACTCAAGGATGTCTAAAACGTGAAGATTCATCAAAATCTCAAGTTGGAAATTTCTATGATTACAATACTTTCGCTTTTTATACTTCGTATACGATAACGTAAAAATCATATCTCTGAAATAAATGCGAATCTCAATAATTTACTATCTTTCGACAGAAAAATAGACGCCGATCAATGGCAAAAATTCATTTCAATTTATCAATTAAAAAATTGGTTCTGAAACGAAAACTCCAAATAATTTGTCAAACAATACAAATACAAAATATATATGATATTTTTCTTGGCGACCAATACGCTTGTCATAACTTCCGGAAATCATTTGGAATGCCCAACGGAGCGTAATAGAAATGTCATGGAATATTTTTAATAAACTTCAAGAATTCATTTACACCGCAATGATCCAATAAATTGCATGCTAATCAATAGATACAGCAATATTCCCTTATATTAGATGCATTAAGAAATACATAAATATTTTCTTAGCAGATTTTTCTTGGTTGGTCTAAAAATTATTTTAACCAAATTCATTTGAAAGCACAAGCCAACCAAATGTAGCTATTATATTTGAAAGTTTTTTTCAGCTGCATAGATGATATGTCTTACGTGTACTCTCTTAATTATTTCAGTTAGCTTTTCTCTTTTTAAATTATTTTCATAGATATCATATTGGAATTCGGAAAAAAAATGTACTAAGGAAAATCTTCCTACGAAGATAAAGTAGATCAATAACACTTTTATCAATATTATACGTATCACAACATTTTAGAAATGTGACTGTATTTAAATCTCAATCTCTTAATGATAATTGTTAAAAGTGATAATTGCTTGAAATGTGTTGGAATTATTAAGAGTTAATTTAACTTGGTCGATCATAGGCCATTTAAACTTAAATCATAAATTTTGTTCTTTATTTAAAACAAAAAAGAATTTGATGTCTTTGTGCTTGAAGACATAGTAAATAAGTAAGCCTGAAACTATCAAAGCAAATACAAAGTACTTTGCGTTTTATACCTGAAGCATATTTATGACATGGTTTATAGTCAAGTCGAATTGTACTTTTATTAATGCCTTCTATATGTATATTTTCTAAAAAGAAGTGGTGAAAATTAACTTTGAATTTATCATTTTGTGTCAGTTAGTATGCCTGAACGCATTCAGTCATAACGAAGAACGATTCAGGTATAATAATTGGCACAAAACGTTAACTTCAAAGTTAATTTTCACCATTTCATTTTAAAAAAACGTCCGTATAGAAGGCATTTGAAATCTTAGAACAACACTTTAAGAATACGATTTTCTTCCTCGCCGGGAATTCGGATAGATAAAAAAGTACTGATAGGCATTATCCAACGGCCCTGTTTTGTTTCCAAAAAAGTTGAATTTTTCAAAACATTATGCAGATATCATTCTGAAATTTTTACCAGATATTTCATCCTATAAAATAGGTATTGCAGTAGAATTTCAAAAATTTCGCTCAAATTCTGAAAATCACAGTACCATCTGAATAAGATTTTTTTTATTTTTAATATTTGAAAATGGATTTAGTTGTATTTTATGTAAGCTAATACTTATGACTATCCCCCACAAAAAAATTTTGAATTTATTGAAAAGCATTTGTAAAATTTAAATTCTTTAAAATATTATCTTTTTTAAGATCCCTAAGACTTTTTTAAATATGTATATTTTTTTACAATTTTTTTCCAAGAACCTCATAATATGCTACATAAAATTTGTTATGGATTCCTGTCTACTGCTGATATTAATTTATTATTATTTTTTATTGTTAAACACACAAAAATTCTCAAAAATGCATTAATTTTGGAATTGACATTTAAAAAAAAATTACTACTCATCTTAGAGATAATTCTATACTAAGTTCCTCAAAACTTATATTTCAGAACATGCGTAAACATTTTACAGCCCTCCTTCAATTATTAAAAAAGCCTTAGGGTTTCGAAAAATAGTACATGAACAAAAATACAACATGGAGAAATATCAATTTCAAGTTTTCATTCTTTCAATAACATGATATAAAATTCTTACAATAGCTTGTAACTTGTACTAAATGGTAATTAACTTCTTTTAAACTGTTTACCATAAAAAATTGCAAGAATTTGTGGCAATCAAATATTATGATTGCATAATGCATATATAGGAGGAAAACAAAGGAAACATCAATATTTCATAAAATTGAATCTTAAAATTTAAAAAGAAGAAATTCATATCTTGGAGATGATTCCATGCAAAGTTCTGCTACTAGCATGAATTTACAACAGGCATAAAAATATATGCAACTTTATTTCACTCTTTCTAACGAATTAATTTCTCCCTGTGTTTGCGAGCTAGTTTTAGTTTTTTCTGTACGTTTAGTTTCTTCTGTTCCCTTCTTTTTCCTTTGATATACCCTCATATAGTCTTTACACATGACCAACGTTTCTGCTGTCTTGTTAAGTTGCATTTTATTTTCATTTAGAGAAGTTCAAGCTTTTCAGAAATTGCAACAATCTGAAAAGTGGGCATGGCAACATTGTTTACTCTACTGTCATGAATCGAAAATTGTTCAAGAACTTAATAAAAAAATGCAGAGACAGCTCTGGAATTTTACAGGTATATTTAGAATGATTCAAGTTCTTATATGAGACAATAAAAAAATTCGATATTTCGATGATTTTTTGGGTACTGTGTCACATTAAAAACAATCTTCCAAAATTTACGATTTTTTTAAAATCTACTCCTAATGTAATTAAGGTATCTTAACAATAGATTTGTCATTTCATATATCTTTTTACTAACTTTCTAATTTAAACGTTTTCTCTCAGATTAATAGCCTTTTATTTAACCGCAAAAAATCAATGGTTCGAATTTCCCTTCTCCCCCTCTGTTATCCGAACGTGCAAAATATAGTGCCATGTTTTGTATGTCCGATCCAACAACTTAAAGCAAAAAATTGCTGATATATGTTTTTTCCACATTTGATACTTTTCATGACAATTCGACTCGACCATTACCCAAGTAAGTATCGTTCCATGCTTATTCGCTCTCAGATTAATTTTAAAATGTTTTTTTTTATCTATCACTGAGTTCATTTATTTGGCGGGTATCTTTTCATAGAAAATATAATGCGTTTCCATATTCTACGATTCATTTGAGTTTTTTAACAAAAAAATACTTCTGCAATTTAAATTGTAAATCAAACTCCCATTAGCCACAATATCTTACAGACACGCATGCACTATGTATTTATTAGCTGATTTAATGTTTTACAATTAGAAGTTTTCTTACAGAATGCTCATTTGCATTCTCATTACATCTAATTATTATAATTACAAAAGAAAAATGTTCGAATCTAGATGACATATCATGGAATATATGTCATAACCGTGAGATAAATTGCGACCATTTAAGGATGAAAATGATTGCGACTAACGGAGGGCTAAATAACATAATGCTACAAATAAACTGCTTCCTATATAGCTCTTGAAAGCAGTAACTCTTTTTTTTTGTTATCATACTTGGCTTGACATAGGGACGAGGTTTACCTTATTAATTTGTTCCTCTTATTTTATTTATGGCCTTTATGTAAAAGGGTATAAGCTTTTTTTGCACACGATTGTAATTAGCCACAATCATCTTCTAAAAATTAGCCACTAGACTATGAATTCTCAATTATCAACATATCAAGTTAAGAAATGGTTGATGAAAAGAATGGTGACCAAACAACGCGGTTTAATGCAAAGACATGAAACTTCTTGGAACAGTTGCTACTGAAATGTAATCCCTTAATTTCCTTAACTATGAGAAAGGAATTCAATAAAGGAACTCATGGAAACGCTCAAAAAGTTGTATTCTGGAGAAGGTAATAAGGCTTGACTGTTACCACGGTCTAATATTTTCGCTTTCTTCTTTCTGATAGAAAATGAGACCATCGATACAATGCCAATGGGGAATACTTCATAATGTGCTATTTATTGATTCTTTTTGGAATTCCTTCAGACATTTCTCCAAGGTGAAATGTAATGAAGTTCCTACGAAAGGAAATGATGTGTCGGAAGCCATTTATAGTGATGAGATAACCTTACCTCATGATGTCACCTTCCTCAACATGTTGGTGGGGAAGTTGATATCATGAATCCCTTTTCATAAAAATGTGCCTCCCGGATTATTCACTTCCTCATTCTAAATCAGCAAACATTTTATAACGGAAGAAAAGAATTCGAACAAGGTAAAATGTTTAGCTACATCTGAAGGAGTGTAATATTTTCAAAATTGTCAAAATAATAGAATTTTAAAATGGCTCTATATACGATTCTAAAACAATTCCGTAATATCATTACGGAAAAAAATTATCAAATAACAGCATTTTGCAATAAAACACCTAAATTATTTTTTATTTAGCATGCTTCACATTTTGTTCAATAAAATACGCATGCAGTGCAGTTGCTAAAATCAGAATTTCAAAATAAACTATAAGAAGATGCAATGTTCAAAAGTTCACCACAAAATGAAACTTAAATTTTTTTCTGATAAAAAATTATAAATGTAAAATATGTAACCCTATTTCCTTAAATACCTTTCAAGGAACATTATCTTGTTTATTCTTAACTTACGAGGGATTGACTTTATCATGGTAACATTCTTTTTTTATTTACTGTGTAAATCTAAAAGATCCTCTCGAATTACAGTAATTAAATTCTAAGAAAAAGGGAATTCCACTGAAAGGCAAGACGTTGAACCTTTAAAGAACAACAACAAAAAATTCGTAAATCCATTAAATAAGCCAGGGACTAAGCATAACTTATCTTGATAATATGCACCATTAATTTTCTGTCTGTACAATGAGGTCTTAGTCCACCAAACAACAAAGGATCTAATAGCCCAGTTTTTAACATCTCAGACTGTTAACAGAGTGTGCCACTTTTTTTTTATATTTTTCTCGCTGTGTCTGAAAATTTATCATCCTTAAGCCACTCCCATATATTTTCCCTTTTTTTATGACATCAGTTCTTTATAGTAATAACTCTTTTGCTGGTGATACTTCCTGAATATTAAGAAATACATAATAACATATTTTGTTCTCATGCCATAGTCAAGGATGGTTTTGCTTTTGTATGGGATAGGTGTTTTGTAAAAATGCATCAATTTCCATCTTTATAATAGAAATCAAAATATTATTATGACAGAAAGTTTTTTAAAAAATGACTGCTTAAAATTTAGTTTCTACCTATTTTAACAATTCGTATTAATTTCAGAACTGTCTTTCATATATCTGTTCCAAGAGTCGTTGAAAACTGAAAAGAAATTGCATTAACATAAATGCAACTCAAAAGCACTTTTAACCGCTTAACTTAACAGCCCGAGAATACTCGTGCATCGAAGTATCGAAATTTTAGTCTTATAAACTAAAATTGAATCATTAATTAGCTTTATAATTTGACACAAAAGATATGTAGGATCCATAGACATCTTAAGTATCCTATGCCTTCTTAGATGAATGAAAACGACAACCACTTTCCAAAACAGGAGGGGGTCATCTTATTAGATAGCAAAGAAAACCATTCAGTTAAGTGGTTAAATTTATTTATTTATTTTTTCATCGGTGTTTGCAACCCCCCTTATCTATTTTGATTGATTTTATTGTCTGGTCATTCTCGCATGTTAAATTTTAAAAGGTAAAAATATAAAAGTCAAACAAATTTGATATCCAAATTTAAAATATATATATATATCCAAGTGTAACACCCTCTCGAGGCTGAAATATACATTTTTAGAGTTATGTCTGCTTGTGCCTCCGCCTGTCTCTTAACCTTTTTGCGTAACAAATACGATGAATTAAAACAACAAATTACTAGACGGATGAAATTCGAAATCTGATTTTTACACCAAATTTTTAAATTTTTATTATATTAAGTCCGGAGTTAATCTACACCAAAAAGTCCTGCTTTTTCAAACAGTTTGGAAAAGCACTTTTTTGTGGCACTTTCTAGTTAGTAGAAACTTGATTTTCTTTCATTATTCGACGAATCAGAATAGAAAATGTGTCGGTCTGTTTCGAAGTTCCGTCAAGTAGGAAATTAAAATATTATATATAATTTTATTTTTTTTTATTTATTTGCCTGAACGTTTCTATTAACTTTTAACAAATTATTCCCTCCTTTTTTCAGACAATAGAATTTATCAATAGAAGTGTTTTTGCTTTCTCCAGTGAGAATATTAAATAGTTTATATGTGTGCACGTTTTAGGGGTCATAATTACAAAATAAAAATAATAATTATTGGAATTTGAACGTGTATTATTGGAAAGATAATTTTTTAAATGGAAGTAACCATAACGAATGAAATCAATATTAGCCACTGGCAATTTCACTCGTTATTTCACCCATGTGACGAAGTCCCTCGTCGTTGCATAGAAAACTATAAAACTGATAATAGCTCTACAGTTGTGGATATTCCTCAGTATCAATCTTGCTTGGTGGTATGAGTGATAAAAGATATGAGAAATAAGCCGAAAATTAAGATCTTTTGCATATAAACTCAGCATAATTACTATCTGGCAAATGTTACAGATCTCGGCGGCTTTCTGGCCATGCTATTTGTGACACTGTCAATAATTAAAATGGTAAGAGTTTTGGATTAAGCTACATAAAATACTAAAATTCATTAGAACATGAGGGATTATCAATGTGTTTTGTATAAATATGTCTGTTTTATCAAATTGTATGAGTATTTATCAGAAAAATTCTTCCCTACAAAATTGCACTTGGTGACTTTATAGTCTTTAAAGAGTTTTGCTGAACATTAATGATGTCATTATTTTAAGTTGAAATTACTAATAAAGAATAAATTTAAAACATCAATCTTTTTTCCCTTTTTTAAAAGAAAAGGTAATATAAGTTTTTTTCCCTTCTATTTTAGGCTCATAATATTTTCATAATGGACAAAGTATCAATTTTCCAACGATCAGGTAAGATATGCAAATCGGTATCAGTGTTTGTATCGAAAATTAATAATAATTATAAGAGAAAAAGAAAGGATTCATAAATTATATAAGGTGCATAATTTACGTGATCTGTATTTCAATTTACAATAATCATATTTCAATTTACATTCTAAATCAGAAAATCCAACCGCATTATCTAAATTATTCTTATTTACTTCTTTCTAAAATATTAGAAACGATTTTTAAAGAGTATATAATGCATTGACTACATGACAACAAATAGAAAAGAATAAGAAAAACAATAGAGATTACAATTTTTTACCCAAAAAAGTATGCGAAAACCGCTATTTACATTAGCTTGGAATTGTAAAGAAACTACCTAATAAAACAAAACCTTTTATCCCGTACTTTTTTGTCAAATGTTTTAATTAGGAGGTTTATCTTCCCATACCAAACTATCTGGAAATATTTGGAAGACTGAATATCTTTGGCTGAATCACTTCTTTCCATATGTAATCTAACACTACTTTGTAAGAAAAGCGTGGTTTGTAGGAATTTAAAGAATTAAGTATTCTAGACGTTACTGGTTAACTAGCAGTAATTCGTTTTCTATTTAATGTCTGGCTCTGAATAGTCAGACATTGCTTTTGTGCCATAAAAAATCTATCAATCTATTTAATGTCATAAGTGCTTTAGATTCCCAAAATGTGAATCGTTTTGTAGACCATTCATATTGATCAACATTTCGTAGTAAAATTTGCCTCTTACTAACCTCATTGTAAGCTAATCAAAATATGTATGGTAACATCAAAAGTTATTTATCCCATTATTTTCTTAATCAAAATAATAAGGGCAAAAGTTTTTAATTAAGTCTTTATGATTAATGATATATTTCCTTTTAAAATTTATTTCAAATTTTTGCAATCAGAAATAACATGGTTATAACCAAAAAAATCTTATGAAAAAATAATAATAGCTTTATAAAAATAACCCATACGTATTCACCTGCATGTTGAATACCTGAATACATGTAAGGCTCCAATTTTATTTATAAAAAATATTTTTGTAATAACAGAGTTCTGGCCACAGTATAACATTATTGTCCCATCTTAATTGTAAATATCGACTATTCGCTTATCGCTTGTATCGCTATGTCTCGCTGTTCGCATTCTTGGTAAATAAATATCTATTTTTTTTAATATTTGACTATATATCAATTCGAACTTATATTTAAAATTATTCTACATTAAAACAATAAATATATACATTATAATGACGCATCCGGTACTTTAAAGAACTTTAATTTTTTCGAAATTCTATCGCAACCGCTAAGCCTAAATTGAATTATTTGACGCTCGCCAAACACAATCTGGGTAAGATTATTTCGCCTCTGCAAAAATCGTCTGATTGCCATAGAAACGCATCTTTCTCTTTGTAAGTATATCTTGAAGTGTTAAAAATTTTGTTTGCCAAGTTAGATTATTTATCGACAAATTATTTTGTTCCTGCAAACTTTCTCTGTGATTTATTTCTTATATTTTTTAAAAATATATTTCGATATGCCGATAAATAAAAGAGCTAGAGATGCTGCTGAATTAGCAGAGAAATATGAAAATTATGAAATATTTCACAACAGCGCTATTTTATTGAACCAAATCCAACAGTGCAGATGCAAGTTGAGGAATTGAAAAAATGCCAAATTCTTCTCAAATTAATCCAAATATTGCTGCAGTTCTCAACGTATTAATGGAATCTCAAAAACAGCTATTTGAACTTCAAATAAACCCACCAAATGTAATACAAATTACATCAACTAATGATAAGGCCAATTCAATTCAAATATTTAATGGAAATATAATGGATAATGCGTCTGAGTGGATAAAAGAAGTTGATAGTATTCCAACACTAGCAAACTGGACAAATGAACTCAAATTGACAAATGCTATCTCACGTCTCGCCGGATGAGCTAAAAATTGGCAAATAACTCAAGGCTATCATTAAAATGACTGGAATGAATGAAAATCTGCTCTTGCATCAAGATTTAAAAGGCGCATTACAATGCAAGACTTTTTGAAACATCAAAGTGATCGTAAACTAAGGAAAAATGAAAGCTTAGTAGATTATATTTATTCAAAAGACGTTTTCTTGGAAAAGGCCAGAATACCAGAATCTGATCGCATTTCAATGATAATTGGTGACATGCTTCGTTTGTGTGCAATGTACCACCTTCTCAACCAGGCTCACCAATAGCTCCTCTAAGAAATACATCATGCCACTCTCGGGATTCAAGCAATCAAAGAAACTCCCCTTTGTCGCATTCTAGAAACATAACTAATGGCAGTAATTCCTCACCACGCGGCGTCACAGGTTCCAATTTTCCAGATTCCCGCCGCAGTAGCAATCGCATCTCAACAACAAGACCAGTGGCAAAAAGAGAGAATGAATCTCCTACTATAAACTGCATTAAAACTAATACAAATAAGCCTGCTCTAATACCTGCTATCATTAACAAAAGTACTGAAATTCAAGCCCTCTGTGATACATGCTCAGATGTCACAGTTGTTCAAGGGTCATCGCGTTTCAGCTGATTCTGTCATTCATACGTGGACTTATGGAGAATTCCAGGTTGTAGATCACGAAATAAAGCCCACAGGCTGGATTTCCTTACACATTAGTGTTCGCAAAATTAGTCACTTCATGCCAAAAGTTGTAATTTGCACCCTACTTTCATTTTCGCTTATCCTAGGATGTGATTGGCAACGACAAGTTCAAGCCAGATGCATTTACGACCCTAACGTCTCATTATATACATCTACATCATCTGCACTTCATTTGTGTGAATGCATACAGGCATCCAGACGCAGCATTAGTTGCATTACTTCTAACGAACCTTTGTTGTAGCCTTTAGATGATGTTATTTTACCAGTATCAGTGCCAAGTTTATTCCATACCAATACGCAATTGATTCCAAAATGAAGTCACAGTTTGATTAAAGATATTATTTATTCACAAAATATTTGTTATGAGCATGAAAGCAATGAAACCTTGAACGCAGTTACTTTTCCCGAAAAATATAGTCAATCCATTCATGTCCCTGAAGAAAGACCCGTATCGAAAGATGATGAAAATGATTTTTTTGAAGTTCCTAATTATGAAAAACGCAAAACTGAGGAGCCAGTAAATAATCTCAAGCCTCTAAATATAAAGGATAAAGTAAAAATGGAAAAATTGCAGAAAATCGACCAAAAGATAAACTTGTGCTTGGTACTCTTAAAGGAAATGAAACTCGCCGTGAAGATCAGTTCGACCTTCTAACCTCTTCCAGGGCCGAAAGCTCACATAATTTTTGTGAAAGACACTTGGCCAAAGAACCGGGATTTGAATTTCATCGCAATCTTCATTCATTTGAAACTAGTGACCTCGTATTGTACGACTGGCCGAAACAATGCGATCGCAAGCTCACGCCAATGTTTAAAGGGCCATTGATGATTGTTCGTTCATTCGGAGCCGCATGCTACGCGATCAAGTCTAAGTAGTCACAAAAAAAGCTTGTGAAATCGTTCGCAGACATCATCGTCCATACCATGACCATACGCTGGTCATCCAAAAAGATTCAAGCTCCGAGAAAGAGTCAGCATTGAACGTTTGACAGAACTTATGACATGAGGCGTAACCTTCTCGCACCAATGAGATACAAACAATCTCTTTTATGAATAATCTTTTCTTTTCGCCGTCCTTTTTCGCTTCGATTTCAAAATTTCTTATGTAAATTTTTAATCGAGCGGGGCCGAATGCAAGGCTCCAATTTAATTTATAACAATTATTTTTTAATAACAGAGTTGTGGCAACAGTATAACATTATTATCCCATCTTAATTGTGAACATCGACTATTCGCTTGTCGCTTGTATCGCTATGTCTCGCTGTTCACATTCTTGGTAAATAAATATCTATTTTTTATAATATTTGGCAATATATCAATTTTAAGTTATATTTAAAATCATTCTACATTAAAACAATTTTATATCTTATATACAGCGATTCAACACACTTTTTAATTATAGAAAAAATTAAAAAAAACATTCAAATAAAACTGGGAGAATAAACCAATTAACAAAAAACAGTCGTTTTAATTTAAGTTTCTTTTTTCATAAATGACTGAAAGATCCATAATTTTTTAAGCCTTTCCTACCTAAATAAAAGCATAATGTCTCATAAAATATAAACCATCCATTTAATCAACATTCATCCACACAATCTTGTACATCGAAAACAAAATGGATGATAAGTGCTTAACAACAATACCATCAGACTCTATCAATATAAAGATCAAAGATAATAATAACGGAATAACGAGTAAAATTAGGAACATGATCCGTAACTCACGGACACATCCTGCTGACAGCGAGATAAATTCAAGATGTCTGGTAGATTCTATCATCGGACTGTCATTATCTTTTCATTTTGTTGTCATATGCCCGAGACTTTCAATTAGACTAATGAATTACCCTTCAACAGATGTACGCATTGCGGTTTAAGCGGAATTTAATATGTGAATTCAAGCACTGATTTTTGGGTGATTTTTAATCATTTTTTAAAATGTGTGACAGATATGAAAAAGTCGCGGCACCTAATTTCATAATTTTCTTTAGTCACTCTCTGACTCAATTTTTACGTCCGTCCACTGGTGTGGTGCGGAAGCTTGGAGAGGGTTGGTCCCAAAACAGCCCTCGAGTTGCTTCAAAACAGGACGTTAATATCACTAAATTAAACTGACTCAATTTTTATTGAAGTATGAAGTAATGCTAGTGCTAAATAGTAACTTCTGTTACGAAGATGTATTACTCATAATTACTCGAAGATGTATTACTATATCTTATTTGAAAAATGTTGAGGAATGAGTTTTCAATCAGAAAGCACACCTATAATAAAACCACTACACTAAAATCACAAAACCAACACACTAAATAAACCAGAACTCATTTAATAGAACACAATTAACATAACTAAACTAAGAAAACAGAGAACAATAAAACTTTAAAGATTAAATCTTACGGATCATGCTACAACCTAAAAACCCCATCAACAAATATCCAACCGCACACAGGCAATGAAGAACCAGCCAAACGCACACTCTTTCTACCACACTCTTGATATGATTTTTATTTACAAAAGGAACGCCCTTTGGCGTGCCAAGCTAGAGGTGGCGCCCTCGTCTGGTTCATTTCTCAACATCCTCCCCACCTGTGCATGGCAATGTACATATTCCTCTATAAAATACATTCAGAGTTAAATATTCATAAATACTTTAAAAATTATGATCAACATTAAACTCAAATTTTAAATAGAAATAAAATTCAAGAAAAGGTTAATTTCATGCAATTAATTCTTCAAGTATAATGCAAAACAATACAGAACAATAGACAATAACAAATAACCTAAAATTTTAGAAACAATTGTATTTCCAAAGGGTACAGCAACTGCACTGCTCTTCTTAGTTTACCCTTTGAAGTTTTCACAACGCATGCTCTCACAAATCCGTCTCTACCCATGATTACTTCATATATCACTCCCATTTCCCAGAGCAACTTTGACTTAGATGCACCTTCAACCAAAACAATATCTCCTATTTTGAGATTGTTGTAAGATGATGGATTAGTGAGATTATGCGCACTCTTTAACATTAATAAATACTGTTGTTTCCATTTTACCCAAAGTTGTTTCAAAAGTTTCGTCTGGAAAAGTTTACGCCTGCTCAAAGTTACGCGATCAGATGCAGATACGAACAAATCTAAAAAATATTCCGGTGCAAATTCAGTATTTCGGTGTCCGGGAAGCAAGAAATGAGAGGGAGTTATAGCTCGCGGTTCATCTAACTCATCACTGTCGTAAGTAATAGGTCGATTATTAATAACACTTTCAATTTCTGTTAAAATAGTTGACAATTCCTCCAAAGTCAACAATGCTCTTCCAAGCGTTTTCCTCAGTGGTTCCTTAATACTTCCCATCAACCGTTCCCAGAATCCTCCCCACCATGGAGAACGCTCTGGAATAAACTTCTATGATATGCCCTCAGAAGTGATAAAACTCTTCAGCTCAGGTTGCCTCTTGAATCCCTTGAGGATTTCGCATGAACTTCGGAATGTCTTAGCGTTATCAGAATAAAATACCTTTACGCAACCTCTTCGAGCCAAAAACCGACGTAATGACATAATAAAACTCTTAACGCTCATATCAGAAAACACTTCAAGGTGAACCGCTCGAGTCACAGCACATGTGAAAAGCACAATATACACCTTCTGTAAAGCACCTCCGGTTGTCTTCACATTTATTGCTCCAGTAAAATCTGTACCTACAGTAGTGAACGGAGGACAAGCAACCACCCTGTCTTTAAGTAATTGCCCCGTCTGTTGCCTTGCAGGCTTCGCACTGTATTTACGGCACACAAGACAGCTCTTTAAGACACTTTTCACTGATTATCGGCCCTTTGGTATCCAGAATCTTTCTCTTAGTCTGGATAAAGTAGCAATCACACCTAAATGGAACCCTCGATTGTGTTCATGTAAGATCAAGAGATCTGTGTATTTAGACCTGGGCAGAAGTATTGGGTGCTTTTCTTCTTGCGTCAACTCGCTCTGCTCCAAACGTCCTTTTACACAAAGAAGACCTTCTTTCAAATAAGGAGCAAGACTCCATATTCTTGAACCAGCAGGAATCTGTTGTCCTCGGTTTAGACGAGTTATTTCAAAGTCAAAGTGTTCACACTGAACTTGCTTCACCCACAATTCTTCTGCTTCGCTGATCTCAGCTGCTACCAGGGGACCTGTTTGTGTTCTTTTGCCCCGAAGTTTCCCAAGAAACCGCAGGACATAAGCAGTGACTCTCAGCAATCTGGTAAGGCTACTAAACCTGGAAATGTCAATTAATGGGTCGTCCCCAACAATCGCAGTATGGACGACGATTCTTTTCTCTTGCATATACTCGTCTGGCATTGTGAATTTCTGTTGGGGCCAGTCGTACCGTGGTGATTTCAACCATCGAGGTCCACTCCACCACAGATCATCACTTTTTAGTGACACTGCCGAAACTCCTCTGGTCAGCCGATCAGCCGGGTTCTCTAAACCTGGGAAGTGGAACCACCTATTAGGAACCACGCAATTTTGAATTTCAATTACCCTATTCGACACAAACTGTTTCCATTCCGTAGCTGAACTCTTAATCCAATGCAAACAAATCTCAGAATCAGTCCACATAACAACCCTTTTCACCAAACTCTTAAAAACAACCGACAAATGTTTCCACAGTTTAGCGCCAACCAGTGCTCCCATCAACTCTAATCTAGGTAGACTCAATTTTTTCAACGGTGCTAATCTACTCCTTGCCATAATAAAACGCACACCAACCTCTCCCGATGTGGTTTCCCACCTAAAATACGCAACTGCTCCATATGCAACCTGCGACGAGTCACAAAATATATGCATCTCAATTCCACCAGCATCCCCATCCCAGTTAGAAAAATAGCACCTATTTATTCGCACGTCCGACAAACAACCAGTTTCACAACACCACTTCTCCCACTTAATTCTCAAATCATCTGGCAATTTGGAGTCCCAATCGACTCCTCTTTCCCAAATTTCCTGCACCAGTTTTTTAACGCGCACAACAAACGGACTAATGAATCCCAGCGGATCAAACACCCTAGCAACAGTACTCAATACAGATCGCTTTGTATTCCCCATCGATTCCAAGCTATTCAACAAAGGCGTAACATCAACCCCCACACAATCCTCCAAATTCCACACTAAACCCAAAACCTACAACTTACAATCCTGCTCAAACCCAACCTCGTTACCCAAACCATTTTGAATCCACAATGCCTGCAATTCCCTAGAATTCGTGCATAGCTTCCTCAAGTGAAAACCCGCATCTTTCAAGATAGAAACCGCCACTGCAGACAAACTCAAAGCCTCTTGAACCGTCTCAGCCCCGAAACACAAGTCATCCGCATATAACGCGTTGTCCAGCATGTCGACGCAATCTGGGTATCTTTCAAGATATTTTCTGACATGATATCTGACGGTGGCTCTCAACAAAAATGGTGAGCATCTACTTCCAAACAAAACGCGATTCATTTGCAACACAACATATTCTTTTCCTTTATCATTCGTATTCCACAAAAACCTTAAATAACGACGATCATCCTCGGCTATTCCAATCATCAAAAAGGCTTTTTCTATATCTCCACAAAAAACTACCTTAAATATTCTAAATTTTAAAAGAACATCTAATAGACTTGGATTCAGATTGACCTTGTTCCAAATAGTCAATTAATGATAAATCACCTCTTTTAGAAATCGAACAATTAAAGACGAATCGAACCTGTGTGGTACTTTTATCTTTCCTGACCACGCTCCGATACGGCATGAAGTATCCTGTTTCGCTTTCATTTCATTCCTCGACTATATTATTCGCTTTTTGGAACTTAATTATTTCCTCGCACTGATTACGAACAAAGCTATTAGTCTTTAACTTCCTCCAAAATCTATCAAACTGCCGTTTAGCCAAATGAAAATTGTCTCTCAAATCCACCGGTTCCCGCTTCCATAAGAGGCCAGTAACATAACGACCATTCTCAAAACGCAAATTTTCCTTTAACTTCTGAATTATTTTCTCGTCAGTTTCACTCCTTCCTGAAAGTGAATCGTTAATTCCTAGACTTTCTAACTGAAACCAATTATACAACAAATCCGATAACCTATCCTCCTCACAACATTCAACTCTAGTGCACATACTTAAAATGCAATTTGAAGCACTTTCTCTTCTAGAGCTTCCGTTGATCACCCAACCAAATATGGTTTCATATAACATCAAATTCTCTGAAAGTCTACAAGTTTTACCCGTTAAAATTTTGTTTATCAAGTCATTCCCAATCAAAAGACCTATTTCTGTATTCTCACTACCTTGATCGGACAAAACAAATCCTTCTTGTCTTAAAACTGAGGCAATACCTTTCGAAGGGATTCGAATTACATCTACACCAACATTTTTGTCTATCACCAGAATATTACATTCTAATTGCGAGCCACTATTGGGGTCTTTCAATAAAACTCTTTTTATTTAACTCTCTCAAATGGGGTGTTTGCGACCCAAAAGTGTGAATTTTGAGTTTCTCAATAGAAACAGTAGGTAACCCGACTTCCTCTGCAATACTTTCTAAAAGAAAGCTAGTTTCGGAACCATTGTCGATTAGAATTCTAATTCCCCGAATGATTTTATTTGAACCCACTACATTAGCTCTCGCTGTTTGGTAATAGATTATATTCCGATTTCCAGTTTCTATCATCGACTCTCTCGAAACAATGAATTAACACCAACGTCTCTCGACTCACTCGAAGATTCCGAAATTTTACCGTTTTTGCTTGGTTTCTGACCTTTATCACACAAGTACTCCCAGTGGGATTGTGATCCACAGGTTTTACATTCTATACCCCTTACAGTACAAAACTTTTTCTTATGACCTTTACGGTTGGTTGGTTGTTTGGGGTTTAATGGCGCAAGAGCCATTTTTGGCTAAACTACGCCAAACATATGGTGAATAAACAAGATCACGGTGATAAAATATATGGTGTTATATTAAAAGAGGTAGATAAAATTTTAAAATAAATTTGAAATTCATAGTTCCATATGAAAAGATAAAATCATGTTACCAAAAATGGATAGATGAACGACGAGAGGAGATAAAAAATGCAAGGTTTAAAATATATCAGATGTAAAATTTGTCTAAAATATCACATGTTGGGCAAAGACCAAATAAAATTTGAAGAACGAAATCTATAAAGAGAAAATGTTTAAAAAAAGAAAGAACTAAACAAGTTAGTTTATAAAAAACAATTCAGTGCAGGTCATTTGTTTTCAAAATATTTTCTTTTTAAAAGCAAACAATGTGCAAAACAGAAAAGCAATAATGCTACCTGTTTTTATATTTTTTTGCCTTTTCAGGTTTGGAAGGGGGTGGAGGACTGATAACTGCCGGTGAGTCTTCCAAGTCCTCCGACATGTTATATTCTAAGGCATCCTCTTCTGATGCAGAGGAGGAGCTCATCTCGGCATCTGCATCAGATTCCCGAGATTATAGAAGTATTTTCTTCAACGGAGGGAGAACAGCCATTAGTCAAAGCTCAATGTCAACAGAAGTAGGTGTGGTGGTTGGAAAAGGTTTCAATGTAGATTGATGGGTAGATATGTTATCCTTTGTTGGAATAGGGTTAGTTATTTCACGGTGAGAGGTGGTGTAAAATTTTGCGATTTTTTCTGCTTTGGTAATGCTATGGTTTGTTTTAGTTGGAGAATCCTTTTACAGCTTTTTTCTATTTCTAACAACTTGAAAATCAGTGAAGTCAGGCGAAGCCAACGCTTCTTCACTGACCGGGGCAACAGATGGAGAGGATGGAATTGGCAAGTTGGTTATTGAAGGAGATGCTTTTGCAGTAGAATCGGATGGTGTAGAACAAGTAACAGCAGAGGCATCCGGATTTTTTTGGACGGATGGTTCAGAAAATGAATTTTTTGCTACAGAAACGTAACTATTTCCGGGTGTGGGTGTCTGTGAATTTACAAGTTTCCTTGCTTCTGGATAAGATATCTGATTTTTTTTATTTTTGTGGATATAATTTCTTTCTCCCGTTTCCAGGCAATACAGTTTCGAGAAAAAGAAGTGTGCTCCCCCTTACAGTTAACACACCTCTCTGTGCGGGTGCAATCGCTACTTTCATGTCTCACTTCTGCACAACGGGCGCAGGTGAGTGTCCCGCGGCAAGAAGTTTTCGAATGTCCGAAACGTTGGCACTTGAAACAGCGGAGTGGATTGGGTGTATATGTCCTGACAGAAAGGCGCATATATCCGGCCTTAATATTTTCAGGTAATTTGGCGGAGTCAAAAGTGAGTATTAGGTGCTTTGTATTTAGGAGCTGGCCATCCCTCCGTATTGATATACGCCGTACATGTCTCACCCCCTGACCTTGCAATTCTTTAAGGATTTCTTCGGTAGGAACATTGAGCAATTCTTCGCAGGTGATAACTCCCTTGGAGGAACTCAAAGACGCATGTGGGGAGACGGTTATTAGGATATTTGAAAATGTTTTCAGTTTGACTATTTGTTGCGATTGTTTCCGAGAGTGGACTTCGACTAGCAAGTCGCCAGATCGAAACTTTTTAGTGGATTTCACCTCACCGACAGTTGCGATAATGGCTTTTTCAACTAAAAAAGGTGATACAGTATGAAAATTTTCATTAGAAGTAGAGCTTCGTTTTATCAGAAAAAAGGTTGGAAAGTTTGGTAAAGTTGTAGAAGGTGATGCAATTTGTTGCCCACTGAAGGGACCAGGTTTTTTTCCCCCCATACGACAATGGTGGATATTCAGGCCCGACGGCACCGCCCACCATGGAGCCCAACAAGGGAAGGCAGCCACCGTCTTTGGAGATTTCCAGCCTCGGCGCTTACCTTGGTGCTAGCCGGAACCTATACTCTCAGAGTCACCCCCGGGGACAGTGACCACCCTTAACGCCAAGCCCAAGGAGTGACCCCTTCGCTTGATCCCCTTGAGCAGACCAGCCAAGTGGCTGGAATACCGGCCGATTGATACACCGGGGACCGAAATGTACCTCCCGTCTAATGGGTCGCCACGCACGGCCAACACGTGGGGGTAATTTGCTGTCCATGAGAAGCAAGAAGCAAACAGAGCGGCAACTGCTTCTCATGGAGAGCTCCCTCACCTACCCTCGAGGGAAAGAAGAAAATAGCAAAAAACTCAAGGGGAGAAATAAACGGAAGGAGAAATAGACACTAGGGTACCTCGGGGTCGTGAATCCCGTCACATCTATAGAAGATGTGCCCCTGAGGGGGTATGACCTTTACGGAGACATCTCCTACACTTGTATTGATCATACAACGCCTTATATTTATCATGCATACTTAATTTACAGTCTTCATTTCGATGAGTTTCTTTAGGACAAAAATCGCAAAATTTTCCTATCTATACGTTTAATGCTGCCGCGGAAGAACCGCCTCTATTAAAGGATGCAGTTTGGGTTTTCTTAAAAAGGAGGTAATTGCTTTTGGTGATAGGAATTAACTCTGTACGTTCCGAAAAAGATCTTTCGCGTGCCTCCATCTCTCCTTTCAAAAAATTTATCAAATCTGATACCACTGGCTCTTTTACCCCTTTTACAACCTGGTCTCTATTAAACAGCAACATCAACTCAACGGGTATGCATCTATCTAAAATTGGATACAATAAGTTGCCATAAGAATCGATATCAATCCCCAATGACTCTAAACTTCTTATGCTATTGTTAATCTCATCATAGAGATTTCGCAATCCCAAGGTGTCATTTATCCTTCGAACAGGCTGTAATGACAAAAGCGTGTTCATATACGCAGAGATCACAGCTTGTTTTTGCCCAAATCTATCTTTCAGGACCTCAACCGCTTTATCATAATTTTCATTAGTTAAAGTTAATCCAGAAATTGCCCTAGCCGCATCGCGTATTAACAATGATCTCAAATAATTAAACTTTTCAACTCTCATTAGAGAAGGGTTATCATGCACAGCTGCTTCAAACGATGGCCAAAATTCATGAAACTTCGTAATATCGCCGCCAAACTTATCCAAAACAATTCTAGGCAATTTTGTGTTGTTTACCTGTCGAGTAATTACATCCGCATCTACATTACTACACCTATGTTTTTCTATAAATCTCCGGATTTTACCCTTGCATCTAATAATCGAATCGCTATATTCTAATTCATGTTCCACCTCTTTCTCCAATTCTACCAATTTAATTTGCCCATTAATTGTTTCATCCAACGTCTGTAGATCAGTTTCCCTTTTTACCAAGATGTTTAATTTATCCTGCAAAACCTCAATGTCCGATACCTCCTTCGCAAGTTCCGCCTCTACACTTTTAATAACATTCGTAACCGCAGCTCTCACTACACCTCTTTTCCTTCTATTTCTATCAACTGTCTCGTCTACACTCATTCTAAACCTATAAACAAACCTCTCACTAACACACAATTACCAAGTATATCTACCAAGACCAATTACCACCAACACTAATCACTAAACTTTTCCCGGCCGAGGCACCAAAAATTATATATAATAAAACCACTACACTAAAATCACAAAACCAACACACTAAATAAACCAGAACTCATTTAATAGAACACAATTAACATAACTAAACTAAGAAAACAGAGAACAATAAAACTTTAAAGATTAAATCTTACGGATCATGCTACAACCTAAAAACCCCGTCAAGAAATATCCAACCGCACACAGGCAATGAAGAACCAGCCAAACGCACACTCCTTCTACCACACTCTTGATATGATTTTTATTTACAAAAGCAACGCCCTCTGGCGTGCCAAGCTAGAGGTGGCGCCCTCAGCTGGTTCATTTCTCAACAACACCTACAAAATTCAGCATATTCAGTTATGTTTTTTAACTGTTTTTGTGTCAGTCATACAAATTTTCTTTTCATTCTTAGATCTCAATTAAAATAAGAGCAACTTGTTTTTAAATTTTACTGTTTATTATTATTACCGTTATTATTAATACTGTTTATTATTATGATGCGCCCACTGCCTCGTAATTAATTCTAAAATTTATTTGAAATATTTTTCAAAACTCTTTGCAATTAAAACAAACGACAAGGAATTATATACATGAATTACTTTTGCTGTAATACTGTAATACTATTTACAAAATATGAATTTCAAAATAATGGCCAACTTAAAATAGAAAAAAATAAATGCTCATGCAGGAAAATAAATTATTATATGCCAATTAAAACTGGAATAAATCAAAAAGTTATACTTTTACGCAAATTGAAATGTTTGCGATGACTATACTACATTCACACCATTTTATTTCTTAAACCATATCATGCGGTATGAAAACAAAGTACATAAGCTAACATATTATTTAAAAAAGGAACAAAAAAGTTTCGTAATAAAAATCTTAAGGCAAATTCCTTCGACTTATTTTTTTCATTTAATCATGAAATCTTTAATAATTCATGTAACCTTTTTGATTAACTAATCCATTCGAGTCTCCACATCTGGCTTAATGCAAATTAAAAGTCATATCAAGAAACTCCATAAAATGTATTGAAATACAAGAAATAAAAATGTTTATTATAATAATAAAAACAACTGGATGTATTTGGCCTAGGGAAATATTACGCTTTCGAATATAATGTCTATGAAATACTTTAACTGAATAAGGAATTTAAAAGACTATGCCCTATAAATTCCTCTGGTCGTATTCTTCTCCTTAAATGTACCGATGTGTTTTACGAGACCTGAGGACTGATCGTAAATGCGTTAGTACGTTTTCTGAATCAAATAGCCTACTAAAATTTTATAGTCCCATCGATTTTTAGAGGAATGTATATAACGCGCAAAATTCAAGTGTTAACTAAATCATGAAAATTATTTCAAATAACTTTGAAATTTAAAATTCTTTTCTGAAACGTTTACAGTAGATTTATAATGCAATGAATAGTAGGTCAGAAACTGTTGGAAATAACCTATACTTTAACAGGTTTGTGATTGAATCATTTTCTTTTCCATTGGCTCGCTGCCTTCTATACTACTACTGCCTTTCTCTACTTGTTTCTTTATCTGATATAGAAATTTTATATTAAATATAACAGTAAATTATAAAATGAAAGAGATAGACTGCTGTAAGAATGAATAAAAACACCGTTAAGTTCTTTCTGCTATACGGACAAATATAATAAGATAATCTAAACCATAATTTCAAACAGATAAAATTTAAGAGTAAAGATCATGCATGAAAATAAAACTAAATAAGACATGAAAAATTTTAAAAGATAAAAACGGCATGAAAAATACATAAGGCAGAACAAAAGCAGAAACACAAAACTCTTATTAAATTTTATAACATTTTGATATTGCCTGTATAAACTCTATTTTTCCACATAAAGGTTAAGCTGGCTAACACTCAGAATTTGCATTTTGTCACATCATAGTTCTCGTAATGTATGCGTGTCTCTCTAGAAGTTCAAAACTAATCTCCAATCCATTTATTATTTTCCGAATTTTTTTCATCTTATTTTTCTTAAAAGCATTTTGTCTATCGTCATCTTTTCAGACAGACTACACCCACTCTCTTTTCATCCCTTTATAGTAGTATATCGAATTTCTACTTTCTTCAGAGAGCTGTCCTCAAAACTTTACGATGTGAACAAAGAGCTAGAGAAAAAGAAAGAGGTGGAGTGACGCTGGACGCTGCTATGTTGTCAAGATTTATCATGCCACGGCTGAATTGCAGCATCGACAGGTGAGAGAATGGGTTTCGATGGAGGTTCACGGATTATCGTAGCACTTTCTCTTGTTGTCGGGCTCTTTCTCATTATGAATTTCTCATCTTAGAAATCCATAATGAGTTCTTTTTTCAAAAAATATGTTTTATTTATCTAGAGTAAGTAATTTTATGTTGTACAGAACTCGTATGCAATTTCATAACATTCACATATTGCCTGTATAATTTATCTTTTTCAAAAAAAATGTTAAGCTGGGCGACATACAAAATTTAAATTCTGTCACATCATATTTCTAGTAAAGTATGCATGCCTCTTTAGAAGTTAAAATTAATTTTCAATCCATTTATTACTTTTCGAACTTTTTCATCTTATTTTTCTTAAAAGCGTTTTATTTATCTCACACTATTCAGACAGACTACACCCACTATCCTTTCAGCTCTTGCTTGTAGTTTATTGAATTTCTACTTTCTTCAGAGAGCTGCCCTCAAAGGTTTATGATGTGAACAAAGAGCCAGTGAAAAAGAAAGAGGTAGAGTGACGCTTGGCGTGCCTTTGTTGTCAAGATTTATCATGACACGGCTGAACTACAGCATCGACAGGTTAGAGGATGAGTTTGGGTGGAGGTTCATGGCTATCGTAGCAATTTCTATTGTCGTTGGGTTCTTTGTATTATGGATTTCTCAGCTGAGAAATGTAAGATTCTTTCAAAACTTTGTTTGGTTTATCGAGTGTAAGTAACTATTCGTTTTGGGAAGCATGAATTTAGAACAATCTCAGAAAAAAGGAAGCATAATTTTAATACAAAATCAACAAATTTAATAGTATTAAAGGTATTCAGTAATAATTTTGTTAATAAAATTAATTATATAATGGTATATAAAACTTGATACATAATCGAGTAAATTAAAAGACTCAATAATGCATTAAACGATAAAATTTAGAAATGCATGTATTAAATATTTTATATGCATGAGGGGGATGCCCTTTATTCCAGTAAATATCAAATGGAAATCTTACTTATAGTAATTAAAAATTATTGAAGTATTGTAAATATGAAGTAAGCTTTTTATGTTCAGTTAATAATTGAAAACACATTAATAATCTTGTATATTAAAAAAATGTTTGAAAATGTTTACAAAATATTGTTACGAACATGGATAGTCGCTTTCCAGCAATGTTAGTCTTATGGTTGGGAAGGTAGTTTTACAGGGGTAAGTATGGGATGACTGGCAGAAGCCAGGCCTGAACTCCTGACCTTGGCGACAAATCGATGATTCCAAAAAATGTGACCCTTTCCTCGATATCTCTATTAGGAAAGAAAATACTCTTGAATGCACGAGAAAACTCCATGTGACGTCACGGCCTGTAGGGGAGAGTATATAAGGGTCGGTCTTGGATCATGGAGCAGAGTGTGTGTTGATCCACTGGAACGACATTGGAGTTTAGTCTACAGTGCGAGCTAGGAAGCCGGTGAGCTGAGCGCTATTGAAAGTGCTGTTATTGTGAGTTTTTATTGACTTCCAGTCTGTTTTTGTTGCTAAATCTCAAAATGTTGAATTATTACCTGTGAATTGTTGTCTGTTTACGTTGCTAATCAGTGCAAGATATATTGTTTCCTGTTACCTGTACTACGTGTTTTCCTGCCCATTTGTGAATAAACCTTCATTCTTCATTATCGCACGTGTTGGACTGTTTACATCGTACACCCACAGAAAGATTTTTGTAACAATACATTACAAATATCTAGCATATACCTATTATGCAAAAAGATGTTAATTTTAAGTACAAAAAAAGAAGATTAATAAATTTCTACAAATTCTTAACCTTCTACATTACTTTAAAGGATTGTAGGTAGTTACAGAAGAAGTGCATGCGTTGATATGCACTCTTAATTCTTATTTATTTTGATGTCCGCAGATATTTAACGCTTAGTAGGGATAATTTCTTTGTGGAGGAATGTTACTGAAACTATGTGGATGCTATGTATCCATCACGTAACCAGATTCAGGAAAAGAAGTTTTCATTTAGACAGCACTAGACTCTTTTTAAATATATATATTTCACTGAAAATGAAATATGTAAATAAAAAACTTAATTTTGCTTAAGTAGAAATACCACTACATTTTTTTTATGGAAATGAATGCTTCACATACTAATACTAACTAGACTGAACATTAAATGTTTTTTTTTCATTATTCATTGACTGTTTCCCTTAAAAAATAGCTTTATGTTTATGAAATATCAGAAACATTTTTATATTTGGTTTTGGTGCACAAGAAGTACTCGAATTTTTTTGTATTCTGATACAACATTCCAAGTCATTTTTATAAGTGAATAACATATTCATTTCGCAAAAAATAAGAATTCCTTTTCAAAGTGCATTAAATTGAATGTGTCTATGTCTGGAAAATTGGTAGCTATAAATTTTTAAATTTCATTTTAAGCAGAAACTTTTTACGTACACAGGTTTAGGCAAAATGCATCAATAAAACTGCATTTAGATCTTTAGAGCTTTTATACAACATGAATAGAGTTGGATCTATGAGTTTTGATCATTTCTTTTTGCATAGCTCAGAACGCAATTTGTTTTTCAAAATTTGCCTCAGATCGAATGAATACAGTAGTGAACAATGAGAATCACCATTTATATTCCCTTTTAAATATCGTAACAAGCACTACCATCTACCTAATTTTTTTAAAATTACAAAGAGGAAGACAAAACTGAATTTTTCGCAACCAATAACGAATATTTCTGGGTTTTTTCACATCTGGTAGGCACATGCGGTCGCATACTTATATCAGATGCTAAAAAAATTCAGAAATATTCGCCATTGCCTACGAAAAATTCAGTATTTTCTTCCTCTTTGAAATTTCAAAAAATTAAGATATTGGTGTTGCTTCTTAAGCGAAGATATGACATTAAAAATTTAAATTAGGCAAATAATACTGTTGAAAGAAGGTAATTTTGTTCGGTTTCCGATAGCTTCGCTTGCTTACATCATCTGTTTTCCTATTACGATATACCCTCTAAATAACTATATCAGCCTAGTGTATAAACTATCGTCGCTTAACAAGCAACGCCACCTATCTCAATTTTTTGAAATTTCAAAGAGGAAGAAAGAACTGAATATTTCGCAACCAATAAAGAATATTTCTGAATTTTTTTCGCATCTGGTTCTATCATGCACTTTCATATTTATACCAGATGTTAAAAAAATTCAGAAATATGCGTTATTGGTAGTTATTTCTTTTAGTTTGAAATTTCAATAAACTGATATATTTAGTGTTGCTTGTTAAGCGACGATATGGTAAAAACCTAGGTTAATGACTTTTAATTTGCGGCTATTGCAGGTAGAATATCTTTTATAATATAAAATTTCCACTCTGTATCTGAGTGGCAGTTTAAAGATTTTCTAAAATGTATTGAATGTATGCATACATGAATGAATGCATGAAGTATTAAATATTTTCTAAAATGCAATTAACAATAACTTTTAAATTTAGATAAATATTTAAAATATACAAAGTCATGAATTTCTAAACAATTATTAGTTTCAAAACTAAAATCTTCACCAAGAATTTGAAATATGCTTAGATAAAATAAATTTAAGCAAAATTTTGCACATTTAGCAATCTTATGAAATAGCATTCATGAAATAAAAATAATTTTATTAGGAAGATTGATTATATTTCATGTTTCCTGGCCAGTTCAATAATGTAAATTTCTCTTATTTGTCTAAACTACATATATATGTATATGAAAATCCCATTTTTGGTAATGCAACTGTGTAAAAACCTGTGGTAATCAATACAAATTTTCAAATTCATGTCTCCAATGAAATAGTATAGAGGATTTTGGGTGCAGACTGGAGCTGCGAATAAACTTACGAGGGTGGATACAAAGAAAATGGTTATAACAGTAATAAAAAATATTTATTAATAATAGACAAAAAATACAAAAGGTAATTAAGAGGCATACTGGCCGATCACTTTTCCACATAATCAACAAATGTATTTAGGTATTTATCTGAACGCAGGACCAACTTGTTTAACCCGGCTTACAATAAATCACGTTCCTGCCCACTAAGCCAGTGCTAGGAAGCTTTTTTACAACACTATCTGAATAGAACCTTGTTCTAAATAAGTGTTCCTTCAATTTCGAAGAAGGAAATAGTCACTTCGTGCCAAATCTGGGCTGTTCCCTCCACAATAATTACTTTTCAAAAGCTCCTGCTTGTAAACTTTTTTTGGATCCATCCTCGTATCACCGGTGATAACGCCAAAATTTATAAGTAAATTTATTTTTTACAATTGATGTATTAATACTTGTATTGAATAGTTGTTGTTTGTATTGAGGTTAATTAGATTTTTCGGAAACATTTGTCGCTGGAAACTGCCCGCTTTACGTTTAACAAGAAATTGAAAAGAATCATTGTCCGTGAACCTTGAATATGTATATAACTGTTATTTATTTCTTGCTTGGATCACCTGTAAATTATATAGATTCCTGTAATATAATTTCTGCAAATATGTTTTGATGGTAGAAAACAAATTTCTTGAGTATTTAAAATTAGATTTTAGGAACGACGAAATATAATTATTGAGGCGACACTAATCTAAGAAGGTTCTGAATTTCATGGCTATTGTATTTTATAATCCACAAATCTCAACGTCATTTACTGACATGAGTATCACAAAAAAAAGTTTAAAAGGCTTGGAAAATAAATTAATGGCCAATGAAAACCAATTATATCTTTTATGAATATGGCATTATAAATTTAAATTGGGAAAATAATACTATTGAACATAAAGTAATTTTTATGTACTTCAAGTAAGAAAGTTTGACTTATCGTTTTTCTAATTACTTCGCGCTTCAAGTCACTGAATTTTGCCTCGTTCATAAAATATGACAGTTTCTAAGTGTGCCACGTAAATAAAGGAAATTAAATAGAACATTTACAAATATTTGGAAAAAATTTAAAATGTTTTCGTTTATTATGACTTATTGCTAATTTTTATAGTTGTACTACGAATTTAGTAATTTTGAAATCGGCGATTAATTTGTAAATACCCTATATTAATTACTATCGTTAAGACCGAATTAGATTAATCGCAAAAAGGCAATTAATTACAAACACCGCTAAAATGCTCAGAATCATAAATGAGAATATTACGAATTGTCACATGTGTATGGCAGAATGTGCACCACAGATCTCAGTTCTATTTCAGATCAAGTTTCTCACTGGTCTGTAACCGAATGAGACATTCAGTAATGTTAAGGCCTGTGAATTCTAACTAGAATTCATTTATTCTACATACCAATCGGACACGATGGACATTATAATTAATTTAAGTTACATTATGATATTGCATTCTCGTCCAAATGTTTAAAGTAAACTGTTAAACATCACAAAACGCCTCAGCGGTGCTAATGGGAAATGAATATGAGAATCAATAGTCAAACATGCGGTCCTATTGGCTTTATTGTATACATAATTTAGATTTTACCACTTTATATACTACAATATGATTCGCATGTTATGGAATAACATACTGTTTTGTTCAAAATGCTATATGGCTCATATTCACTGATTCTATTTAGAAAAACAATACATTATAGAAACACATTCCGAAATCTAAAAATTACTAATTTTTTTATTAAATTATAACTTTTAAGGAAAAAATAGATTACTTTATTATTTTATTTCACATTCCTTGACATATATTTTATGAATTTCTGTAGAAAGCCATAGTGAAGTTAGATTATCTCCTATTTTATCGGAAATACTACTGGCATCATAATTATTCATAATACATTTTATGATTTTAGCAAAATTATAACACTAAGAAATATGTGTCTCATTAATATTCGATAGGTACTTTCATGCAACAATCAATATCCATGAAAATATCAAAGAAATTCTTCGTAGTGTAATATTCCTTTAAAATGCACATTTTGGTATAACAATCACCATAAAAAGTAGAAAGATGGTAATAGATATACCTATCTCGATTTCGTATTTAAGAAATGAATGGATTTTCGTGGAATTATGAATTGTCGTGAAATGATGAATTTTCGTGGAATTTTCATTATAATATAGCTTTGACAACTGTACTGATTTAAGCAACAAATATTTCTTCGTGCTCCGAATAGATTAGAACTTAATACACTTTATTAGCGTTTCAAAATAGTTCTACTCTGAAGATTAGGTAACCTACATCTTAGGTTTTCCACTGCGTAACACGCACGTGAAGCGGTTCGCCTTAAAGTCCTACAGGCAAATATTCCGTTTTATGATACTAAAGAAAAAAAAAATACTAAAAACTGATTTTTAAAACACAATTTTATTAAAATTAGATTTTTTCATTTTAATTATTGGCTGCATTTTATTCTCCAATTTATAATCAATTAATACATTATTGAATCTTTATATAAATTTTTCTCATATTCACTACTGGGTGGTGCCACGTGTGCCATTTATCAAAATATAATTAAGTTAATAGTTTAACTGATAATTAATATCCGAAATTAGTAAAATCGTGTATTATGATCGAGAAAACATAAGCATAAAAAATTTAAAGATCATTAGAAAGTGAGTGTAAAATAGATTATGAAATTCCATATTTTGGAAAATGAAACAAGTCAAGGTTAAAACAAGTTCTTAAAGAGCCCTATGCTGTTTGAATGTTTTGGTTAAATTAATTCAGTTAATTGTATTTACAACTATCTCAAAAGTTCCTTGCATGTAATAATTGATCAATTAATGCATTCACTTTCATTCTTTTGCAACAATTAAAATGAAATTTAGATAGTTATGTTTTCACATCGAAAACGCTTACCCACTTGCTTAATTTTGATTCTTATCTATGGATTTCAGATATTCATAACAACTTGTCGTTAAATATATGCATAAAAGAATTTGAATAGCAATGCTTTCAAAAGATAATGCTTAATTACCTACTGAAGCTTGACATCATACATAAATTATATGCACAATGAGTTATTGTTATGTGTTGTAAGTTATATACAAGGAAGAAATTTGAATAACAATAATTTCCATAAATAACCATACGATTATTAATTGAAATTTGAATGATAAAATTGCATCATCTTTATAGATCGAGGAAATAATTAATATTTCCAGATTTCTTGCAAATTGCTTTCATTTAATGACAATTCATTAAAAAACTAATTTAAATTATAATGGAGAACGCTATTTAGATTCCTAATATAACAAAGTTATTTGAGATTGACAGCATGAACAATTTTAGAAAACTTTATCAAATATATCCTCTCCAGAAAAAAATTCTTAGGACAGTTTATAAAATGTAGTTTTCCTTGCCTCTGGCTTCACACATTCCAGCGATACTCATTAGTTTCGGAAATTCCGTCATGAACTTCATTGGCTGAGTATATGAACCGGAAATATGCATGCAACACAGATATGTGGGTAATTTGATTTTATAGGTCTAGCAGGAAAGATATTTTTGCTGATATGTGAATTTAGTTCCTAGATGAAAATTTGTTTAGGTATATCGGAATGTTACCTAAGCATACTAAAAATAAAGTCATAAAAAATTTGAAGAGTTTGGTTAAAAGATGTTCTGTTCCTTTATTAAAATATACTGCATTTTAGGATACTTATAAAAGTTGGAAAACAAATTTTATCCTTTAAATTATCACAGCTTATTTATATTAAATTTGTTCGTAATTTTTAAGCACGTATGTTCCCTAAAAGATCAAAGATTTTATGTTCCATTGTTTGTGTAAGATTAAGTAATTTCTCTTTTACATAAATCTCTATGAAATTTTACTTTTTAACCCTTTTGACTGCCGATCTTATTTTTAAAAAAGTCCAGCAATCGCGAACTGTCTTGTTTCACACAGAGACTAGAATGTAGTTCGCAATGGTACAATCTCCATCTAAACACGAAAGTCGCAAAGTTAGCTGCGGTGTCTTGGCGCCTCGGGTGAGGATCCAGCAATGACAAGTTATTTTGTTTCATACAGAGACCAGCCTGTGTCTCTCAATGGGTCATCCAGACACTAGTAAGAGATAATCTCTGTGGAAACAGGGAAGTGGAGGTCTCCTCACTTCGGGTGAGTAAAGAAAAAGAGACAGAAAGCGGCATTATGGCTACCAACACATTAAATAAATGTGTTATTTTTTGTCTTTAATTTTTAAAGACAACATGCAAAAACTCACTCACCAGAAAACCAAGGAAATATTTGTGCAATAAGCATTTATTTCTGGTGACAAACTGAGAATTAACTCTTTAATCAGAGGCGACTTTTTTTCTTCTATCCTCTTTAAAGCCGGGCCTTTTGGGGAGGATACAACTTAAATTGAACTCTCCCAACATGGGTGGGTATTTACTATACCACACTACCCTCTGCTATAACCTTTCCTTAACGTGCACGGAAATAGGCTGTGGTTGGCAACGATAATTGGACCCGCTACCGCGCTTATCTCCTAAGCGATCTCAGAATCTCGCCTCCGCTCAAAAGAAGCCAACCACCTCAAACCTTGACCGATGGGATGAGAAGGCCTGCTCGCTGGTGGAATGACTCATGCCAAGTAGGCGGAAGTAGTTTATCGCAAGTTGAGGTTTGAGCGTTGCCGATTTTTAACATAAGGCTTTCTTGACAATTTTGGTTGAATGCAAATCCTCGGAAATATTGAAAGGCCATATAACAATATTGATTTAAGAATTATTTATCACTTGTTTATGTAATTAAATAAGTTAAAATATAATTAGTTTTTTGCACTGGCTTTCCTTTATCATTTAAAGAATTATTTTCTAATTTCTTTGACACTTTTGTAATACCAGGCATTTTTGTTCTTTCAATTAATCAATTTTCTTACTTTTCCCCCTCAAAATTAATACTTTTTTTTAATGAAAGCTTTTAGTTCTGAAATATGTCATTTTTTAAGAAAGTTAATTGGTAGAATATTTTCAAAACGCAAAAAGAACATCAAAACTCACTATAAACAAGGATAAAAGGTAAATTTGTATCCAATAAGAATAATAATTCAAACTTTTGACATTATTTGTGCAATATGAGCATCGCTGAAATGTTAAATTACTTCCGACATAGGTTTATCACGATTTTTTTAAAAGAAGAAAATTTGTGAACTAAAATTGTGGTAAGGAATAACAAATTTAACTTTTAAGTTAATAAATATGAATGAGTTACAAATTAAAGAGAATGAGATGCAAATTGAAATGAAGATACAAAATGTTTAATAAACAATTTTATTTATTTCTAGGAAGTAAATAGTAACAACAAACACAAAAATGTTATTCAGAATATATATACACTAAATATTCAAATCTATACAGATATAATTCCAGATATGTTTTCTCACATTTTAAAGCCACAAAAGATTAAAATCCTGGTATTTTTCAAGCTGTACAGCTATAACTTCACTAACCTTTTAAGATTGAAAATACATTATGTTTTGACAGTTTAATTCAATTACTTAAAATAGAATTAGGTGCGGTGTTTTTGCACTGGTTTCTCCTTTACCTTTTAACGATTTTTTTTCTTTTTTCTTTGAATCTTCTGTTATACAAGGCATTTTTTTTCTTTCAATTAATCAATTTCCTTAATAGATTCCCCTTTATCTTTATTTTTTTAAATCTTAGAAAATGTTTCTAGATTTCTTTTATTCTTTGAAACTACAGTTATATTAGGTATTTTTTTCAATTTACCATCTTTTAATTTGCAATAATTATTTAATATACTATTTGTTGCTAATCTTAAAATTATAATGAATAGTGTTGTAATTAATCATGCCCATCTACACAAATATCAGAAGAAATGAGCAGATCTTTTGTTACTAAAATATGTTCTTCAAGATTGAAAATTAAAGAATGTTGATTCATTCTTAAATTTATCCTCATATTTTTCAATAATTAGCTTTTGAACTACTATATGTGTATGAATAAGTGCATTTGCTACTATTTTACTAGGATATAATAAGCCCCCCATATCTTTTACTTCTATCAGTTTGTAATTATCATGTAGATGTTTAATCTGTTATCAACTTTTGGTAAAAATGGAAACATGAAATTTTCTTTAAACAGTCATGAGAAAAGTAGCCGGCTGATAATTTATGTTGCATCTAGAAAGAAGGTAAAATTTATGTCTTAAATATCGACACACAATTTAAGATAAATTACTGATATTCTTAAAATGGAAAAAAAGTTTTCTAAACCATCTGTTCAGAGTGTGACCATATGGGTTATAATGTAATAAATGTTAGCACCAGACATGAATTTTTTCAAAATATTTATTTTAAAACTAAAGAATCGTTTACAGTATAGCAGTATTAATAAGTAAACATTAAAATGAATAGTATAGGAAGCATGACCCAAATATCCTGAGTAGAAACCTGAGGCAAAACAGATGTATGATAAAAAAAAAAGCCAGTTCTATTTAAAGAAGAGCAACAATTATTTGATAATATAGTTATTAAACAATCATTCCTGATTTATCAAATGCATAAATTCTCATAAAATTGTGCACATGCTCCATTTCAACTTCTTAGGAAAATGGAATAAACTATAACTTGATTCAAACAACTATCTTAACGGATATCATTTAACAAATGTTGACTTATAATAGGTAAATGAATAATTTTTCCTGGCCACTACAAAATCTGTAAATATTACATTTTAAATTCCAAAGATTTACAGTCAATTAAAGCTGATTTAATTATATCAAATGTTGAAATAAAACAACACAAAATACTATCTTGTATTGTTGCATTTAAAACAAAATTCACTGACACGAATGATGAAATGACTTTAAATAATGACTTTAAAATTTGTATTTAACTAAATAACTATCAAATGAAAGGCTTGGGATTAACTAATGAAAAAATACGAATAAGTGAATAATAATCGAATAAATCAGAATTCTGAAACGACAGTCATTGACAAACATATGACAATTAGTCTAAAATTAGTTAGGACTTTGAAATAACAAAATACAGTTAAGTGAAAAATCAAAATTTTAATCATTATATAATAATATTTAAAAATTCAAATCACAATCATAATTTGTTGTTAAAGCTTGAACAGAATATCAAAAAATAAATCTTAACTCATATAGCACTTTGCACAATTTATAACCTAATTGTTATCATTAAAACAAAAATACACATGTTTAATAATAAAGATTATATTATATTTTCATTTAAGTGAATTTTAAATTAAGAAATTGGAGAATACACTAAAAAATTAAGCACAAATTTGCTTGTTTTCTTCTATCTGTAGTAAGCATAACAGACAGGCTTAACATTAACAGAGGTTCAATCCTACTTTAAGTTTGAATTAAGAATAATAAAAGAATTAAACTTACCTTCAATAAATCAGAAAGTCTCTTCCTTGTTGATTCCGCACCTAGGTTCAGTAATGCCGGGTGAAAGTACAGTAAAATATAAAATATAATGATAAAAAATTATGCGCACTACTGTTCGCTAAAGAAGTAAGCATACAGACTGGTAACCGGCTCCTTGCTACTCTCCGTCTCGATAGGGTGAATCCGAGCACTCGAACCGGTTTAGCAAGAGTTCCTTCTCTTCGTGTGGGTCACGCTCAGACCGGCCTTCGTCGCTGTTAAAGGTAATTTTTAGACCGCTCGGGACAGCATACCTAGGTGAAAGAGGAAGACGAATATACAAATAAATACGCTAGAAGAACGGATAAATCAAATAGACACAGACATTTCTTTCTATATTAATTGTCATATGCATTAAAGTAAATTAGAAATTTGAAAGAGTATACAAAATGTACGCTAGCACAATTTCGTATTGAAAAATAATAATCAGTTCCAATTTGAAGGTGCTTTCAGTATCGTGAAAATAAGTGATAGCTGAATACAAATGCCCACCAACTTAATTTCAATAAAGGACTCACCTGCAATAAAATGAAGAACACATAAATATAATTTTTTTCTTAACATGGGTGTTTCGCAATCTTATCTTTAAAGCCTGAAATACTGCACAGATAGCTTCAGAATCCTGAGGTGGAGACGATGAAACATCACTTGTAATACGAGCGAATGTAAACGCTGGAAGTAATAAACTAAAAAGATGAAATGCAAACGAGCGACAGAAATATCCATATGCATTCTTTTCCATTCCCTTCTTTAAAATCATATCTTTTTTTCCCGGCACAGACACATTCCTTTATCATGTCAGTTTATGCCTCAAAGTGCACACAACTCTTAATTATTTACCCTGTGCACACCATTCTTATACAAATACCATCTTCTTTTCTCGATCCTTCTTATATAACTGTTTCCGGAACCCCCTTCTAAATCAGACGGGTTTGCATTACGGAATAACAAAGCAAGCAAACAAACATAAGTTACTCCACATATTAATGAACTCCAATAATTAAAATATGAACTCCAATAATATTAATGAACTCTAATAATTAAAATATGAGTGACAGAATTTTCTGTCACTCATATTTTAATTGAATGTCCTTCTTTTAAATCTCATCATGAGTACCATTTTAATTCACTGTCTCTAACCTTGCAGGACTTGGTGGGTGAGAAATACCATCCAAATATTTTTAATTTTTTAAAGACCATTGGGTTTTTTATGAGCATTTAGTCCTTTTAACTTGGTTTTTTTTTTTTTTGCTTTTTTACATCTGGATCATTTCAACCAATTTCCTTTTCACATTTCCATTGAATTTTAAAATTTTAGTACCACTGTGTTGAATTTTACCATTTGATTGGCGCAGTTTAGCCAAAAAATGGCTCTTGCGCCATTAAACCCCAACCAACCAACCACATATTAATGAAACGACAGAAAGCGAGAAGGAGGGCCTAAAGATGGAGAACGCTTCGGTAAATGTGACAGATCAGAAATTGAAGCTGACAACTGCAGTGGGGAACTTCAATTATTAAATAGTGCAAAAATATTCAAATGTGACTTCAAAACGACAGAATATTACTGCACTAAAAGCTGATTTTGTATAGAAGGGTTGCAACCCAATAAGAGTTTAAAGTCACTAACTACACAAATATGCCACTGACTTTTTTATAAAATTTAGAATCGTTAATCAGTATGAATTTACACATTTTGGTAGTTATATAGTTTTTAAAAACTATAAAGCTTCTTCATGTAGGTTTTTTTATAGTTACTAAACTGATCCGGCGTTTGCTGGGCAAACATAAAAAAATTTTTAAAAAAGAGAGGTTGGAAATACTTCAGGTTTGAAAGATATTCTTGGAATTTTAAGAAAGCATCTGCAGCTGACTGTTATATGAGTTAACAACTTACATGAAGAATTCTGAAGGCTTCACGGGTCGCCAAGTGATATTGGTAGGAATGAATCGGTGTTATACTGTTTCGTTTCGTTAAATTTATATTACCTCGGCACCCATTGTATGCCATTCCACTTTGCCACAAATGGATGGCAAAAGGAAGTAGAAATAGTTAAAAGTGAATTGGTGATCTGTAATATCTGCATTTCACCCGTTTTCCAGCTAAAAACAATATGCCTTTCTGAAGTCATCTTTTCATTAGTTTATTCAAAAACGGATGTCACTTGTTCAACCGTTGGAAGATTCTGACTTCTACCAGTTCCTCCGCTATCATGTGGTTGATTTTATTTTGGATATCCCACACTTTATTCGGTGAAGTGTTGGATTTTAAAATTACAGAAATAAGATAAAAAATAATAAACAACAGTCCTATAATTCTCTTGCCACTTTCATTGTTGCAAAAAATTGAAATTGCTTCCTTAGTTTCTACAAATATTTTATATCGTGTGTGTCTTCCATTGTTGAAGGAAAGAAAATTATTTTCGTAAGTTCATATACTTTTACAAAGTCGCTATAAACATTTGTTCTCGTTTATTATTTCCTTAAAGCTTTTTTTCTGGGATCTGTAAACAAAGTCCCCTAAGATATTCAGAAAATTAGGAAATATATACGGTGTGCTGAATGATTATACTTGCTTATCTTTAATTTTTAATTAGAATCTTTAAATCCAGCTAACATGCTGCTGCATGTGCTCATATGATACACATAAGTTGCGTCACGACAATTTAGTGCTGTAGTTATCTGCGCATTTTCTCCGTGCGGATTAATATAGAGAAGTTACAACGCCGAGTAAGGCAATTTGCTGCTAGTTGACGAGGACATTACGTTTATCAAGTGACTATAATGTCATGTAATTTGACTCCATTAGGGAGGTTCATATGCACGCAAAAGATAACAGGTTTAACAGCTTAATAAAGCCATTAAAATAACGTTGCTTAAATTTCTATCCCAATTTGATGTTAAAAAATTACGTTATTGAATGTATAATGAATTTCTAGTTATACATAGGGAGATTTAATTGAAACTAAATACAACCAATATCCCTGGTGAAGACGCTGATTGTCAAATGTGGCAAGTATTAAATGAAATGCAGTTTCAGTTACAATTATAACTAAAAATATTGAGAACTAATCTTTTCAGCTTTAAATGAAATGAACTGAAAAAAACAAAGATGCAGTAAACAGAAGAAAACTTTTAGAGCATATCGTGAGTTTTAATATCATCTTTGGTACATTTAAATTTTATCTATCATGAGCGAAGTAATGCAATCGATTTTCGCATTAGCGCGGCAATTTTCAATTATTGACAGACAGTTTTGCCTTGATTTAAAAAATGAATGGGGCAGGAATGTAATGGCATAGAAGCAACGATGCATTTCCGTCTAGGATCCCATTTCCACCTTCACTGATAATAGAAATAAGTAAATAAAATAACAAGCGAAATTCAGGGAGCTAGTCTGCATATTAAATCCCACTTACACAGCAAAGCGTTCGTCTGTCCGAGAGATGTAATCCATACGCATATTGCTAAATCCCGGGATTATGACAACAAAAGGAAAAGATAATAACAGTTCTATGACTTTATCTGCCCGTTAAGTTGCGTTTATCTTGCCGTTAGTAGAATGTGCCCGGGAACTGTGGTCCGTGTTCCTAATTTCTTCGTTATTTCCTTGCTGTTATTTTTTAGCCTTGAAGCATCACATTGATAGAGTCTCATGGGTTCGTTTATAAACAAATTACTTGCCATCATTTTTATATTATTGCTCTGCGTTTGGATGAATGCTGATTAGGCAGCTTATTTATGGTTTATTTAAAATTGTTCTTTGATTTATGTTAATAAATGGTGAATAAAACTTACGAAGTCTCCCGCAAATGTTTTCTTTAAAGCATTCTAAAGTTATTAAAATATTGTTACAACTATAAAAAGGATTTTACTGTTTTGGGAATTTTTTTTCTGAGTTTCATGCAACATTCGATTTTGGAAGAAAAAAAATATTTTCTAAAAATTTTGGAATGATTATAATTAGACATCAACATGTAATTTCTTTTAAAATGCTTAAATATTTGCATGTAATAGTACCATTAATATCCTATTTACTCTACTTGCGAAGCAAAATATATTTTCTTAAAAAATATGTGAAATTCGTAGAAGGTAGCATTAAAGTCTTGGCTAAAGCTTAATTATTATTAGTTATTTGAGATTTTGAAAAATATCTAATGTGTGATATATAATATTTTAGTATCATCAGATTTCTTTTTTATTCTTAATACTATTTAAAAATCAGTATTGCTTTGGAAACTGAGAAATTTTAATTTGTTGAGACTAATTAGTCCAATGTTGTATAAATTCAAATATAGAATTAAATTAATTCTTCAAGCAATTCAGTTGAATTTCATAAACCCGCCAAACATAAAAAAATTGTTGAAATTTGAAAAAAAAAATACTTTTTAATTATAAACCAATGAAATTTGTTTTGATTTTCATTTTAATAATATATAGTGACAAAATTAATGGACGTTTGTAACAAATCATCAGTGAAATAAACCCTAATTATGCTACTCATAATATCTTTGCTCAGAACTAAGTTTAAGTTATCTACGTTATTTCAATCAGTGTAGGTAAACAAAGCTGTTTGTTAAGCTGCTGAGTAAACTGTCTGCATTGACTGCTTACTCATGAGTCACTTGTTTCCCGTTTGCTGATCATAAAAGACAAGATAAGCAAGATCTGAATAGACATCGCACTGAGCCATTTACTAATTATCTATAATCTATGGACCAGAATAACAGTATAGAGGAATAGTCATATGTTCGGAAGGCAATATTCATAATAGACACCGTATCAATTAGTGGTTGCCACGCTGCATATAGGTACCCTTGACAGAAATATACATTGTGATATGTGTATATAAAGCATATAGTCTAAAGGATTTTCTGAATAACTAAGAATTATTGTAATTATAACAAGACATATTATGTTCAGTGTTTCAACTAAAAAGGTAAGTTTAGTGTTAGACTAAAAAGTATCGACTATTGTGAAAAGAGTAAAGTATTACTTTTTCTAGTACCTTTTTCGATTTTGGGAAACGTATTGATCAAAGCAGCATGTGCAATGTATTATTTCATTAATTCTCTGAGAGCTCAGTTGTTTTGATCTAATAGTTTTAAGGTTTGAAAATGAATCAATAGAACATCTTGAGAGTTTCTGAATTCAGGCAAGAGATAGACTTCATTTTTCAATAATTGTTTTTTCAACAATCTTATCCTACAAGTATCATTTCAATCAGTTATGTCCGAAATTCCGTAAGTCACCGAAGGTTAGTGGTTGGGAAAACAAATTAAACTGTTTTTCCTATGCTTCAAAACAATTGCCGTGAAAGAATGCAGAAATTGGGTGACATTAAAATGGGACGAAAATTTTGAAACCCTAATTTAATTTTTCATCAAACTAGCAAAATTTAATAAATGATGCTTAATTCGTAACGTTAATTAATAATGCTTAACTATTTATGCTCATTTAATACTATATATCTTATCCTTAAAGTTATTTAAATTGTGTTTTATGTCAGATTTTAATTTGTTGTTATTTTGATATCCATATGTTAATTTTATTCAACCTTTCTTCTTATATAACGAAGTTACAATTGTAAAAACCGTTATCTACATTTTCAAAAAATCGGTTTCCTCAATAAAAAAAATTTTGCTTAAAAGCAAACTCGACTGTACTTTTACGGTGCCAATTCTGTCTCTCTTTTCTTACTTTTCCAAGCCTAGCAAGAATGGATATTAATTTTTATGAAAAGCACTTCTGAGTAATTTAAAAATGACAAATATATTCATCGGGAATTATAATCAGATTTTGCTGTTGTTAAAAAAATATGTTTTTTTTTCTAAATTACTTTAAAATGTAGATATCTATAAAAGATTTGAAACAATTTTAAGAGAGCAAATATTATTGGAAAAAAGTAATACTCAGTGGTAAAAAAATGAATTAAAAAACTTTTTATGACAAAATTATTTTATTTCCATATATTATATGATATATATGCAGGTATGCATGTAAGGCCGATTGTAACATGTGTTTTTGTAATCCAAATTGACTGTTGACAGTAACTGTTGAAAATATTGAAAAATCTGAACATTATTAATATATTAGTAATTAAAATGAGAGAATTATAGTAAAACATTTATTTTGTATTATTGAAATAAAATAAAAACTGAATTACAGATTTTCAACCTTGTAACATTTTTCTTATAACATAATTATTTACTTATTCCTAAGAGAAAACATTTCATTAAAAGAGAGACAGAGAGAAAACATTGTGGATAGTCTCTCTACAGAAAGCTAAGAACTTTCTAAAATAAAATTCCTACATTTGGCGGGCTTTTATCAAGTGAATGACCGATGTAGTTCTACGTTTCTTAATATAGCAACAAAAGAGTTATAGCTTTAAGCGAGTAATGTCATAAAAAATGAAGACATGGGACTACTAAACGATGGTAAATTTTTCAAGACAAAGAAGAAACCGAACGAAGATAAAAAAAAAAAGTAAACCTCGGTAAGCTATTAAGGCTGCTGAAAAAGCTATTAAAGCCTTTGTTCTTTTGTGGACTAAACCTAAATGTGCAGCCATAAAATTATTGGAGTATATTTTTTCTTAATTAGATTTCAGCAATAAGAATTTTGTATTTACTGTCTTACAAATGCATATCTTAGTAACCAATATAAGATTGTACTTAATTCAAATTTATCTATTTATGTGTGTGAACGACGCCTTAATGTTTTTCCTCATAATTGCAATTTTAAGCATATTATATAAAACTAGTAAATTACTTGTTGCCCTGAATTTTTTGACGTGAAAACGTCTTTCCTGCTCGTTAAAGTGATAGTCGGTCGAACTTTCTTGTGTGACAATATACAGTCAAATTTGAATAGCTAATAACTACGAGACTAATAATGCGAAAAGAATGGTTGACCCACAACGGATAGATCATATCTGTAAGAGTTTGTCGCATAGTATTTGTTTTGACTGTGACGTCATCGTACCAGTGTAGGCGCATGCGCGTGATTGTTATGAATTAGCTTTATGCAAGATTATAAATAAGTGTAGCGTGGAAACGCGTTTAGCTACGAGGATGATTCTGGTGGCATTTTAAAGAGCTCGAAGAGTAATACTAGGACCCAAAGTGAGACAAAAATATTTATCAGAATATAAGTAAAAATTTGCATTAAATTAAAAATTTCAAACTCCGCATGTTTTTTTTATTATAACATGCAGAGTTTTCTTTCGAATTATAGGAAACTTACAGAATACTTGACAATACATAAAAGAAACATTGTATTAAAACTTGAATTCAAAAATTTGAATATTACGGGAAATATGAGCATTTGTAGTAAATAATGTCTTACTGCGCATATGCGAAATGTAGTTCTATATACTGTCAATAGATGGCGCCATTAAAAGCTACTCTAAATAAAACATAAGAAAGGCGCAGTTCGGATCCGCGCCGTAGATTTTTTTGTGAAAACGTCTTTATAATATAAAAACAAGTATTTCGTTTTAATATGTAATTCAATAATCAATCTCTTTAATACAATATTTACAAAGAGGTAATTTAATTGGTTACAGAATAGATAAATCACAAGTTTATTGCATGTGGCAATGGTCTGTGGCTGTTTGTGATTTATCTATTCTTTAACCATTATACTAAACTGCGTAAATATTGTATTAAATAGATTGATAATTAAATTACAACGTCAACGTCAATGAAGTTCGTTCACATAAGAAATAGCTTAAAAGAAGAAATTGAGAAACATAAAGAAACGTATATGCTAAATATACATTTTATTAACAGTTGATAAGTTGAATACAACATTGTAACAGCATTTGTGTTAGTTTGCAACAAAAGATATTCTTATGATAAACGATGCAAGTGTATTTCCTTGCGCAACTAAAGTGAAAAATCTTCTCTCGGTTCGATTTACTAAGAGGCGGTCAACGTTAGCTTCCAACCGGGAGCCTTTCCTGGACGGCTATTTCCAGTTGTTGTGAAACGTTTATAATACTACATACTGTAGATTGTGTCAAGTGGAGCGTTCGGCCAATTTCGCGCTGCGAAATACCGTTTTGGTGCTGTTGTATGATTTGATTGCGTACTGCAAGATCAGTAGCTCGTCCCTTTGTCATGCTTCCGCTTAGCACTGATAACGATCGCGAATTGATCGCCCTTTTATGCTGTTTGCTTCCTCTGACGTCACTGACTCAGAATTGTGCACGAAACGGCTGGAATACTCTCGTTCTTTCTACTGAACGAACTTTATTGCGAAGAGTTGGGATTAAGAATAAAACTTTTAGACTAACTTTCAGTTCTTTCTTTGTTTCCTCAATTGTGACATTTTTACATAGTCTACAATTACATATAACTATGCATTTTACAACGTTTCGATTCTCAAATTTTCTGAAGTTTTAACATATAAATAGCTACCCAGTGAGAAAAGTTATATCTTTCTTGGCTAAATACTTGTTGCAGTGAATGTGTGTACATGTGGGGAAGCTTTTCTGATAATTATTTCTGTGAAAAAAAATGCATGTTTAAAATTTTGGTGTCAAATGCAAGAATTTTAGAATTTTTTTAAAATTTTGAATAAAGGCTATTTTGTTAATTTTATAATTGTAAATATAAATAATTATTATGGGTTATAATTTTGAATAGTGAATCTGAACATATTTAAAGCCATTTGTCACTTGAAAGTGTACTTTTTAAGCAAAAAGTTTGTGAAATGGGATAACTCATATTTTTTTAAAAAACTAAAATTTTCTGAAGTTTTAACATATAAATAGCTAACCAGTGAGAAAAGTTATATCTTTTTTTGCTAAATAATTATTGCAGAGAGTGTGCATGCATGTGGTGAAGCTTTTCTGAGCAACAATTCATTGATAAGTGTGGATATTTAGAAGTTTGTTGGAATGAAGTTAGGGCTCATGAAACTGTTGAAATTCAATTGTGTGTACCAAGAAGTTTTAAGTGCCTGATTTCGGATTGATGAAAATAATTTTTATTAGAAAACATCTTATCATACATTTTAGCATTCAAATTTCTTTCTAACATTTACATATATATGGTATAAAGGTCAATTTTTAATTTTATAATTTGATTATTTAGTTTTTAGTAATTTAAAGCTTACTTTCATGTTTTTGAAAGGAATTTGGTTAGAACTTCTTGCTATTCAAATAATTTAAATTTACTTCTAGTAATTAATGTATTTATAATTTCCTATTACTAGCAGGCACTCATAACTGTCAAGTAATGATCCTAAAAGAATCACAGCGTGATTCTTGAGTGTTGGCGAGCGGAGCGAGTAGGGGTTCTCACTAATATTTATTTTTATTTTGTTTCAAGCGGAAAAAGCAAATTAATATCAATTCTAATTACAAGAGTCGCAATAATTATGAAGAATTAAATCAGAAAAATTGAATTTATTAAATTTACATTACAAGAAAGAGAAACCTAAGAAATGCACTAATGTGAAAACAGAAGAAAAATTTATTTGGCACACTTCTTAGCATACATTTATTTCAGGACATTTTTGTTGCAACCCTTTTTTCTTATTACACTTTTTTTCTCATCTTCTTTTAAAACTTTTTATTCGAGTTCAAATTTCTATCTTTTTACTCATTAAAGATACAGTTAAAAATTGCATATATTTCAAAGCACTGGAAAATTTTAGCCGATTTTGATACCCCATTCATTAATATTCGATATTTTGTTTTTTATGGATTTAAATACTTTACATATTTTTCTCCTACCTGAAACACGCAGACAGATGATTTTATTTTATTCTCATTTGTTTGCTGTTTTAATATAATCGGCACAGCTTTGAGTTATAACGGAATAGTGTGTTCTTGTGTCAGAATATTTATTTTCACTCCTGGTACTCAAAGTTTTATTTGGATTATTTTAAATAATTTTTTAATGATTTCAGTTTAGAACTTCTCGGAGCTACTGAATCTTAAGGATTTATTTTTTTTCAGATTTTGTAATAAAATTTGTTTAATATACACACACCCATATGTATTTATATATCTTAAGCATATTATTGTTTTTGCGTTATTTTGAAAACATTCATGTATAACTATATTTTATATAATATTCATATATGTCTTATAGGTAAGGTATTTATTTTCTAGTACACTTGAATAACCAGCCGATTTTTCTTACTTTTGATGGTGTTTCGAGTCAGGATATAAAATATTTTATGTATTACATAGGCTCTGTGTTTTAGTGCTACTGAACTCCAAAAATGGTGGCAACTACTTTACACCAAAAGTAGTGTAAAGGAACATTCCTAGTGTTTGGTTACACCAAGAATTATCCCCGGTGTGTTTGATTACACCAAAAATTATCTTTCGTGTTTCACTACATCAAAAATAATGGTTGGTGTTTTACTGCACCACTTTTGGTGTAAAGTAGTTGCCACCATTTTTGGTGTTGTGTTACACTAAAATGTTTTACAGTGTATGAAAAGAAAGACTCGCGAAGCAAAAACAGTTTTAAGGCAGGTTCCAAAAGTTCACTGCGTCTATATACATGTAAGAGGACTGATTAGGGTCCTAGGTATTGAACCTCTGGAGGGTCTTAATCCATAAGTCTGAGGTCTTGGTGAAGGAGAGTAATCTGGGTCGGAGTCGGATGAACTGGTTGCGTCCGGTTGCTGTTCTGTAAGGTTCTCATTTTCAGTGAGGAAAGATATGAGTTTAGCTATATTTATTCTTGATAGTTTATTTGAAATTAAGCCTTTCCACCAAAGTTGAGTATTTTCTGCACTTGGTTTTGTAAAATTATGAGATAACGTCACGTGACAAGAAGTTGCGTAGGGAGTGGGTCTCCTTTTTCCCAGCATGCTCAGATATCTGAATGATGAAGCCGGAATCTATAAAGATAGCTGGGAAAAGAACCGTGGCCTGTAGCGAAGAGGATGGATTCTCTTGACCATGAAGCTGGGGTTAGAGTGACTTTAGGGAGTTTATTAAAAATTGTTCTTCCAGTGTCGCCTGGACAATTGCTAAGCAGCATTTTTAAGATGCCAAAAATTAGGACGTAATATGGATACAATAGTTCGCGATCAATTGCGGATAATCATATGATATACTCTTGTCGGAACTCACATTTTACAGTAAAGATTTGGACACGAGGGCATTTAGGGGGTCGACCAGAAAGTGAGGAAGACGAAAAGGTATTTTGGCCAACCCCGTTTCACAAAAAACTGATAATATTTTGAAACTTAAATCAATGATTTTTTTATGTACTGCATATATTTTTATATGCATTTTCGCAAAAATATCAAGATTCAAAATAGCAAATAATTCCGCACTTTTTTTGCTCATAACATGCAGAGAGTTCAATCAAATCGTACGAAACTTACAGAATACTTTACAATATGTAAAAGAAACATTGTAACAAAATTCAAATTAAAGCATTTGAATACACTGGGCAAAACTGAAATTGCTTCTTAGGTGAAAGTACCCAATCCTGAATGAAATACAAGGCTGGCAAAATTACCCTTTCGTATCATTTCAAAGGCGGCATCGAAGGGTCTGACGTTCATTGGCCTGGAGTAAGGAAATTCAAAGCTCCATAACTTAGTCAGTTTTGGTCTCAGAACTTCTTTTATTTAAAATGTTATTGTGTCAGAAGTTTTCTGCTACACGTGAATATTAGAACGGTGAATCTGCATAATAATGTACTTTTTTTCAGGAGTATATTTATTGGCTTAAACAATGTAAAAAGTAATTGTGTGCATCATTTAAAACATTTTTACAATTGAATATATGCCTATCTATAACTGTTTAGAAATTATCCTATGGACTTTTATAGAGTAGAAACTCTGTATATAGATTTAAAGTTTTCTAGAAGTTTTACTAAATAAAAATATTACTTTGTATAATATGCATCATAGTAATTCAATTATCACTACGAGATTCAATGAAAAATATTTGATTATTTGAATGTATTCATGTAGGTACTTTTTCACAGAAACAATTCAATACGTCATCTTCTTATATATGACAATAAAACCTTCCTGATATCAATACTTTTACTACAGCCTTCGTAAAATAGTACATCCAAAAAAATTTCGAAAGAATTCCTGAAGAAAATCAATATGTACTACACTCTGGGAACATTCTTCGGTTAGGTATTGTAACGATGGTCCCACATTTTACCAGGAGGAAAGAAGAAATATCACTCCGCGGCCACTTCTCTTACAGAAAGCAACTTTTTTCTGCATTTCCTGGAGATAGTGAATTTTTTATTGAATTCTTTTCTCATAGGTAACGCACTTAGGAGGATTACATTTCAGCTTCAACTGCCCCAAGAAGTTTGCAATCTCTGTCATCAACTACATTGTTTAGCCACATAGATTTCAATAGATTGTGTCACTTTTTTCTTCTCTTATTATGTCTACTTGAATGATTGTAGTTCAGCACGGATTTATGGGTTAATTTCTGATTTTTTGAGGACGGTTGGAATTGTTATTTAAATTTTTCTTGAAAAAAGAATTGAATTTATTTTATGTAAGGGCAGTGATTCAGGCAGAAAGAATTAAGAAACAAATAATTTTTTTCAAAGGCGAAGACAAAGAGAAGAGAAGGAGAGATGGTGAACTATTACGTGAAATTTTATTACGCACGTTATAGTTTTACAATATTTTTTGTCTATGTATACGAAAAAAATATTTTTCGACAACTGTGTATTTAAAACGAAGTTTGAGATACTTTGAATAAATTACTGCTGAAAAACTGTTATATCTGAGAATGAATGGTTTCTCAAAAGAAATTTCAAAATCAGACTAAATAGATCAAACTAATATTTTAGACATCCAGAACGGAGTCTTTAATATGAACGGCCAACCACTCATTGTTCCATACTTTCTCTTCGAATGAGACAAACTACCAAACTATATATGCAGTGTAAGGGTAGATGTAGTCTCTTTCTGTCAAAATCTTACAGTGGTTATTTTAAAACAGTGAAACCTTTTTATAGCGGATGTCCTTCGTTTCTAGGAAAATTGACTTCCCAGAAGGGCGTCCGTTCTAATAAGGTTTCATGTTCACGAAATACGTTTTTAACAAGCCCTAATTTGTCATTTCTGATAAATAGAAATTTAAGTATAATCTAAAGTAAAAAGCACTTCGAAAATTCCTACTTTCTTCTGACAAAACACTTGGATCTTTCAGCTCTTTTGGAAGTAACTTTCTTTATGTAATTTTTTTATAGTTGGAAAAAAATCTCTCATCTTTTCGCTAGTAGTGGTTGATCCGAGAGCTCCGCCACATAAATTATTAAAATGTATTTGCTTATTTTTAATAAATGTAATTTTTTACGGAAAATCAAAATTGTCACCAAACCAATTGTCTCTTACAAAAATATCTCCTTTGTACTAATTGAAATTTTCATTTTTACAAATTTACTCTACAGAAAATCAAATTATCGTTATATATTTTTGTGCAAATATTTATACTTATTTTTCATGATATTTAATTTTAATTTTTTAAACAGATGGTTTTTTGGAATTAATAATTTTTTTCATTTTTATATACATTGTGTCTCGAACGTTCATTTACAAACTTTAAGGGATGTCATATTATACAGAAGCAATTCATTTTTACATTGAACACGGAGTCACAGACGCATAGGTCAACAGCTAAAGGGATATATTTGTCAGTAAATTAAATAAGTGAATGGTTTCCATACTAGGATGCAAATACCTTCGAAAATGTAGATATTTCAAAAAGAATTACCCGAATTCAAATCTTAATAACTTTTGATGAAATACAAGATAAATATTGGAACACATAGCATGATGCCCACAAAGTATCAAAGTTTCGTCAGTTCTATGTACTCCTCACCAATAGAGCGGATCAACTTTACTGCCGCTTACAACTATCTCCGTTACATATAATCATTGACTAAATGAAAGAAATTATATATCAATTCAAACAGAGATTCTTAACAAATAACAATTTAAAGTTTGAAAATTTCATAAATAATCATAAAATATTTTTCAAACGTTAATATTTTTCAATTAGAAATGAAATCTAGTTTTTATATTTCCATTCATGAAGCATTACGGCACAATAAAATCCACTTCGTACCAAAACATTTATAAACGAAAGTATCGTATATTCATTTTCCGCAATGTTAATATAGATTTTTCATCGATAACTAAATTCAGATGCGAGGTTAGTTAAAGAAGAGAGAGTGAGCATTGCTAGCTTTCAACAGTTTTTCGAATTCATCGTTTGGTATAAATAAAAAAAAAACCTAAAGGGACACTTTTATAAGCCACTTGTTTTGCATCCGCCTTGCATAAATGACATGATCAGCAGGATTATAACAAACCTGTGACAGAAACACACTCTAATGCTCTATATCTAATGAACTGTTAGTTATTGGTACACGTAGCACTCACATATTTGGTATGCAATATTAGCAACAGTCTATATTTAAGCGAATTACTGCTACTTAGTATATCAGAAATGTCTCTGAGAGATACACATATTATGATGTGTTTATTACAAAAGTACACTCCAAATTATTTATAAAATAACTTAAATTGTGCATTCAAAGTAAATTGAAGGCAACATTTCAAGCATGCAAAGTAACCTGAAGTCCTAATAATAGAAATTTTAAATACACTTCAGTAAATCTCTCATACTTTTCGTTTTAGGAAGTCTTTATTTAAAGTTAGTATATTCGTCACCTTTACATTTATGGGTGTAAAATATTAGTAAAAAGAAGAAAATTTTACTTTAAATTATCATCTATTCTACTTCAGAATATTCTGCGTGCATTATTTTTCCACTTTTTCAATTATAAATCTAAACGACATTGCTCTTTGACGAAAGACCAGTGTTTTTTACACAATAAATGAAGATAAAAATCGATCGAGACAGAAACTTTACTTTTGTAACTATTCCCAAATATATTCCCATAGATTCTCTGTTTTCTTGTGAAGTCAGCAAATGTTAATACGAAATTTCCCCAGGCAAGTGGTTTTCTGAGGATAACTGATGCTACCTCTGTGGAACCAGTCAGCAGAAGAACATGGCTGCTAAAGCGAATTTAATGGAACCCTCGGGGCCTGAGTTTTAATCTCTGAGTTAACTTCCTGTGAAAGTGGAAGCTTCCCAAAAATGATTTTCACATCTTCTCGCTCCTTCGTGGGGGAAATAAGCACTCTAAAGTATCTGAAGGATAAACTAGTTGACAGTGTAGTTTAGCCACTTTTTCCGAGTAGTAAACATGGATGACAAGTTAAAAGAGAATTGTAGAAAAAAAAGCTTATGGTTGTAAAACCTGAGGGACAAAATATTAACATATAGAAGCAAGCCCGGTTCTAGAGGCGAAGCCGTTATCGTGCTATTTAATTTCAGCCGCCCCATCACCCTATAATATTTTCACTTCTTTTCTGAAACCGTGTATTTAAAATTAACAATTTTCTAAATTTCTTTAATGTTAACAAAAAAAGTAATTTTTTCGTTGGTAGAAGAAAACTTGACTTACGCATTCAACTAATTGGTGACAAGTGCAATTAATTTATCAGTAAAATTCTGAATGCAATTCGAATTTCTATTATAGATTAATTTTCTCGAAAAAGACGTCCCCTCATGTCCTCGTAAATACAAAATTTAACCTAAGTCTATTTCTTCACATTACAAATATAAATATGAAAGATATTTATAAGAAAACAAAATCTGAATATGCATGTACAGTAAAGTAATTAGAAAATCAACCGTTTATTATTACATTACATGTATTATAGTTATTCCACGAAGTAAAATATTAAATTAAAATTGCATTCCCCTTGCTTTCTTGCTTGTAAGATTGTCCATAATGTCATTTAGGTTAATTTCTTCTAACAAATAATTCTCTGTTGCAATTAAGCCAAAATTACTCAATCTCTCTTGGCATATCGACGATCTTAAATGAGATTTAACTGTTTTAATTTCCGAGAAACTTCTTTTGCCTTTTGAAACTATGACAAACACAGTTAAATATATATTTAAGGCTATAGAAAGGTTGGAAAATTATAAAATTAAATTATTTGCTTCAATAAATTCCAAATGTTTTAAAAGGATCAGCTATATCATCATTAATTATTTTATACAACATTGATTCATTATATAAGTCATTACCATCGTCATACCTAATCGCCATTAAAATCTTGAGAGGAATGCACAAGATATTTTTAAGTCAATTTTGAATATATTCCTGAATTCAGTTAGAAATTTAAATAATGTTTTACATTTGTTTAAGGAGTTAAACTTTTCATTAATGTAATTCAAAACAGTATCCACAACGATTAATTGAAATGAAAATAATGTTTTACAATTAGAAATTTAGATATTGTTTTACATTTATTTAAGGAGTAAAACCTTTCTTTAACGGAATCCAAAGAAGCATCCATAACTGTTAAGTAAAATTCAACTTTAAATAATGATTTTGGATCTTCTGTCTGCTCATCTATGCATTCATAATAGAAAATACGAACTTTATTTTTGGGTTATTCGAAGGAAATTATATGTTAATATCAAGATTAGTTGCCAGTACTGCGGCATCCTATATTTTTAATGGGCTCATTAAATTTGTTAATCATCACATATCAAACTTCAATAAACCTGGAGGCCGCTGCGGCCTAGTGGTAATGTCTCGGCTTCGGAGCCGGTTCCACTGAAGATCCGTCATATATGTGGGACTGATGTACGTTAAATCTGACGACGTGAGCCAAACTTCCTCCTCCCGCTGGTGTGGTGCGGAAATTTGCAGAGGGAGGCGCCAGCTCAGTTGTCGTCCTCATCATCTGACCGCGGTTCAAGATTACGCGGTCCGTGCTTCAAACGAGACATTAATAAAGTAGATTAAACCTGAATATATTTGTACCTCAGAGGTAAACTACAGGATGCAATAGCTCAGTTAAATTAAAATGGACATGGACTGTATTTCTTTTTCAATAATTTTATTGTGAAACTCAACATAGATATACAAAGAAAGCGAGATTGTGACTAAAATAGTAATTAATACTACTTAGCACATTTGATGAGAATTAGGACCTGTAATTTCCTAAAAATTCAAGCTTCGACCTTAATCAACCCGCTACGTTGTGCAAATCCGCGTTTTTACCGAGAGCTCTAACTTTCATTTCAAACTTATCATCGATTTCCTGTCAAATTGTTTTTGTTTCAGTCCATTTAAATCTAAATTTGCCTTCTAATTAACAATTTGTTGAGTTCGCAACGCAGTAACTAAAATTTAAAGAACGTATCTGCTCACGGAAACACCCTTTTTCCAAATTTCCACTCCACACTAGCATCTTGCAGTGTATTGCTGTTAAAGTTTTAATCTAATCAATAGCATTAGCTTCTCCCCAGCATTTAATTGCTCCCCTCAATTATTTCATATGATTTAATATTTCAAATTCGAATTATTATACGACTAATTTAAATAAATGACCAAACCTGAATTAGATGTGGAGGTGCATTTTCGATGCTTCGTAGCCACGTGTTACTCCGTAACGAAAACTCCGTCCGTTATAGCAATTGAACAGTGGAAATAAACCACATTTATAAGGCTATACGATCTCGCTTAGTAGGAGATACAAATATAGTTAATGCACAAGACCTCGTTTGAAAGGAGGTAAATATTCGGTCTCCTGCTTAACAGAGGAGCAGCGGCCTTTTAGGTCCAGCTTTCAACATTTCTTAGCTAGAACTGGAGGGGGTATCTCTTCGCCACCCCTAGCGGAATGCGGCTGCAAGTGAGACTAAACAACCATCATAAACCAATTTTGCCGAATTTGATATTTTTAGTCCAGTACACAAAGGGTTTGAAAAAAGCAAAAAATAATATTGTTTTGGAAATTGGTACACATGTATTCGTGAGGAGCTTATGATGTACATACTGAAAGTCCCCGGTCCTGGGGTGAACTCCCCCTTTTTTAGTTTTCCCGGAATATCTCGAACACTATTCTGTTTTCAAATTACAAATGATTTAACAAATCAAAGAGCATAAACTTCCCTACAAATACATACTTTTATTTTTATTCCAACTTTAATAGTCTTGGAGATAATGGGTCTCAAAGGTTGCCGCCATCTTCGATTTCCTCCCCCCTTTCAGTTTTGCTTGAATATCTCGAAAACTATTTAAAATTAAAATTACACGTGAATCAACACATTAAAGAGAGTTTGATTCCCTACAGATTAGTACTTTGATTTTTCTCCATGCTTTAATAGTTTTTGAGATAATTCGTCTCAAAATGGATGAATTTGTAAAAACTCTTAATTGATAGTACAATAAACGAAGGGTTTGAAGAAAAAGAAAAAATCATATAGTTTTTAAAATTGGTACAAATGTTCTCGAGGGTCTCTTGTTGAACATAGTAAAAGTCCCCGATAGTGGGGTGGAAGCTATTAAAGCTGGAAGAAAAATAAAAGTATGCATTTGTAGGGAATTTTATGCTCTTTAATTTGTTAAATCATTTGTAATTTGAAAACTGAAGAGTTTTCTAAATATTTAGGAAACACTAAAAAAAGGATGATGAAATCCAAGATGGCGCCGCAAGTTCCCCCCCCCCCCCCAGGACCGGGAATTTCAGTACATTCATCATAAGCCCCTTACAAACACGTGTACCAATTTTCAAAACTATATGATTTAATCTGTTTTTCTTCCCCATTCTGACCTTCGTTGGCTACATTATTTACCATATTTGCATTATCAAGGCCGTGTATTCGGATGAGTCAAGTGTCAAGACTGTAAAACGAAATAAACAAAACCCGCTCGCAAAAATGAAATACAGCAAACGATTCATTGCATTTTTATTATTATTATTTTCTTCAACTTGGTGTCATTCTAATACTCGGTTAACTATTCTCGAGTTTTTGACGCTTTTAGGAATTGTTTTGCTTTCTTTTAAATTTTTATCTTGTCTATTGTAAAGTTTTTGTTAGATCTTTTGTGTTTTTCTGTGCTTTTGTGTGGCTATTGTAATGCTTATTGTCTCTCGACTTTTGTTTGTAACTGTTTGATTTTAAATGCTATTGATTTTAATTTGGTTATTTTAATTTTTTGTATGTGTTTTGTGTTTTCAATGTTTAGATTTTTGCGTTTTTGTACTTTGAGTTTTTGCGTTTTGTGTCTTTGCTCTTTAGCTTTTTGTGCTTCGTGTTTTCGCTCTTTATCCTTTTTCTGGTGTTATTGTTGTAAACGATGATTTTTAAATTGTTCTGCTCACCCCTTGAGATGCTTTGTAAATTCTTTTTTTAATGTAGTAAATTTATTTTGCTTTATGCTTCCCCTCCGGCCTGTGGGAGGCATTACACCCTCTTGGGTATTCGTACCGGGGCGGGTTTTAAATAAATGAATAAATTACGCTCTGTAATTTCTTCTGGCTCTACTATAAAATGTTAAAATTGTTACGATAGCTTATTTCTGATGTACAGAAATGAACTTAAAAGTGGTCTTTGCCAACTAAAGAATTTGCTGCAATTTTGGTTGTGTATCTCTGGAGTCGTCTTCTATTAGTATATTTAGACTTTTCACTACCTCCTTCAATTACATTTCAGAGGTCTTATAAAATTTTGGTCTTGCGCATTTAACAAAAGCAAAGATTACCGAAACAAGCACTGAGCACTACAAAACATTTGATTGATGTGCTGTGTATTTGAGCACTACAATTCATATGGTTTGAAATCCTCGCTTTTCATTGAAATAAGTTACCGATATTCGAAGTGGTAAAACAAGCCCCTCACTTAAACTGGGTTTTGTTAAGGGTGGCCTGTTCGCCCGGAAACACCGGGCCTGTGTAGAAGTGAAAGGTAAAAATCTGGTGAGGGGGCATTTGAAATAAAAGGCCTTTCGTATAAATGCTTCAAACCAATGAGAATTGTCAATTTGAAAGATAAAATATTACAAGTTTTTTCTATGATTTCCTAAATAATTCAATAATTTGCAGGATGTTTTTCATATAGGTAAGACATCGTAGTTCATAAGCTCCACTCAATGCCTTATAATTCGAGATACCATTTGAATAGTTAATGATATCACGGTTATAATTTCCCATTACAATACTGATAATATTTTTTGGTTTGTCTTAGTTTTTATAATTTACATTTTAGGAATCTGACTAGAAATTATCAGTTCAAACAGGACGAAATTCTACTCAGAAACTGGTTCTCAAACATCCTCACTATCTAAGCCTACTTGTTGAATCAGGTTGATTACTCCCGATTTTGTTAAGTAAACCTATTTAAAAGGTCGAGTAATAATCGTAATATTTAACATTTCAAGACTTTTCATGCAGAAATTTAAGCCATGGACATTGACTTAAGAGATATGAAACGTTATTAAGATGGTCTTTGTTTGTAAAGAGGAAATTTTAAGCTATTTATATGATTCAATTTTCAAAGTGTAGGAAAAATAAACCTAAAAATATAGCTAATTGTGTATAAAAAGAATTGAATATTTCTAAAGTATAACTTTTTTTTATCATTTTAATGGTGACTTATAATCCAATCACTATTAACTTTGATTAATGTTAAATTTAACAAACGTTATTGCTTCTAAAGAAACCGTTTCATAGTTTTTGTTATTTAATCAGATATATAATCAGATTTTATTATACTGCAGGAATCATTAAAACCATCATTTAAAGACACACTCAAGAACTCATAATATGCGTTAGCTCGCAAACATGCTTTTAAATCCATTCATAGAGATCAAATTCCCTCTTGAAGTCTGTGGAGATAAATGAATAGCAGCTGAAATGTTAAAATTCCAATATGTCATTATCCCTCAAACAATAAGTAACGGTTCGGCCTTTTTATGTATAAAGACAATGTCTAACAGAGCAGACTCACAATTTTTAACCTATGTTTCCAAGATATTTTTGAAGAAAACCTAGTTAGAATTTGTATTTCAATTGAATAAAATTTTTATTTAAATGAGTTCCTAACAGTCATTTCCAATGAAGATTATATGCTGGTTATTTAAAGCCTTGTGCCCCAATATAAAGAACACACCAGACTATTTCAGTAGAGATAATTCTTTAAAAATAGATAAGAAGCAAAAGTTATGATATAGGAAAATTAACAGCGATGCTTATCGTCAGAGGTTGTGTTATTTGTCTATCAACTGTTTTTTTTTTCAGATTTTGAAAAACAAATTGCATTCATTGTAAAATTGTTAAACTAAAGAAGCAGAAAAGGACAAAAGAAAATTTTCAATTTTTAGAAATCCGTTTATAAGAGTGGGTGTTTCAATTTTTTTCAATTTTACTTATTTACTGTTCTCTTGTATCTCTTTTTAAAAAAATTCTTTAGTAATAACATATTGAAAGTGTTTTAGGCAAAAAAGTACAAAATGAAAATCAGTTTAATTGTATTTCAGTTTTTTATTTAAAATCTCAATAATTATTAAATTTTAAATTCATGAGAAATGAAAATATTTTCTTCACTTGGAGCACTTATTTCATTGAAGATCAATCTATATTTATTTTTTGAGTGCAGAGAGCAACACATTTTTTCTCACATAGCGAGCTTTTTATCAAGTATTTGAGTTATAAAAATGTTAAGCTAGAGAAGCAGAAAAAGATTTCCAATATTTCGAACCCCCCCCCCCCCCCCGCGCGGCGCGCGTTTCAGCTCAAACATAATATATCACAAATGCATCTGCATATTTTTATGAACTTCCAATTTTAACTAATAATAGCTATCTCTTTTTCCTCATTTTATCTTCTAGAAATTTTTATGTCACTAAAGAATTGTAACTTTTTCTCGCTTTTTTTATTATAAAAATACACCCATAATTATTTCTAACAAAAGGATAAATCTTCTACAAAAAGATTTTCAAATCAAGCAACCCCAGCGTTCAAAAGCACTTAGTTATTAAAAAAAATCTTCTTACATTTTATCTGAGAAATAGCAACAAAGCTTTTCATTTTTTAAAAATTAAAATATTTCATTTGTCTAGGCAACATTGTGAATATTAGGCATATAAAAAATAATATTTTTTTCTAAGCGTTGAGTTTCAGTATAGTACAAAGGGAATACACGTACTTTAGCACAATTTTAAAGAATAAATATTAGATGAAAAGAAAGTGAGATTTTCAACTATCTTAGGAGGAAATTAATCTTAAATGTAAAATAACAAATTTTGTTTTATATGCTACTTATTATTATGCTCAATTTTGTTTTTTATCAGTGTTTTTAAAACTATATTTCTTTAGTGAAACTACATGCAGCAAATGATGTTTGCATACTTACTCTTTTTAGTGAAGAGAAACTAAAGAATATGAAAACTGCAATTCTTCTCATACTGTTACACAGTTGATGAAAGAAAATCCAATCTTTGTCTTTATTTTTTTTTTAAGAAATGATTTACTTAGGAAAATTGAACTACGTTAATATGTGAGACTGCCGGAGAACTTTCCTGAGAACTTTTAATCAGAACGAAATGAAATTTGAATGTGCATGTAAATGGAAATCATGACTGCATTATTTTAAAATGAATTTATATTTGGAATGCAGATGAAAAACAAATCTTTATTTTTTAAAATTTTCTTGTTTTGAAATACTATATAAGCTTTTCTTTTTCAAGATAAAGATAGATTCGGTCAGAACTTATAAAATGTTATGGGTGCTTAATTTAACTGACATGTGAGAAGAGTACTTACATAAAAGTAAGCACTTTTATTACATCTTCATTCATCAATCAACTCCTCAAAAATTAAACTTCTTGTTGTGGCTTAAATTTATTTTCTGGAAAATCTGACACAACATCAAGAAAGTATGACCAATGCCTTCAAATAATTATTTTATCAAATTTAAAATTAATGAAGTATCCACTTTTTCTACTCATGATTTAATACTTAATACAAAATGGAACTAATCAGCGCTGAAACACCGACAAAACCATAGCCATCGGCGGCCAGAAGAAACAACATATGCAGAGCGAGATAAGCTATCTAATACAAAAAAACAGATCAAGACATCGTTGATAACTGGACTTTGCTCTAATTCCTACCTCCTCTTAAAATTATCCAAATGCCAGCAGACCATCTTTGATAACTAACCCCTGTTTTTTCACGATTTTGTGTTTTTTTTCCCTCAGAATTTACAGAACTTTTCCACTTAGAAATTTAGTAGTACATAAATATAAGCTAAAATGCCCAATTAAATAATTAAAAGACAATACATCTCTAAAAGAAGTCATGAAAAACAGAAAATTCAAAAAGTAGATAGACCAGAAAAAGATTTTAGTGTTGTGTTAAAGTATGGAAAGTTATGCAGACTTTTAAAACTCCCTCTAAATTTGAAAAATCAAACAAAAAAGGAGAACAAAAAATGTAACATAAAAATTTGAAAAATAACAAAATATTGAACAAATATTATCATTTACCTGCTCAGGAAACATAAGACACTCTTAAATGAGACACTCGTATGCGGAAGAAATTCTCCAACTTCTCCACTCTTGAATGTCCCTTGAGATGAATGTCTTTACAAAATAATTAATGACTTTCACAATTACGGGTGGCATTACACAGTCCCCCGATGAAAAGCATTGCATTTGCCGATCTCGATTTTTTTTAGTTATATTTTTTATTTTATTTTTTTAAGCTGGAAAGTGAAACTGTTCCATTTTGCGCTGATGGGTTTCACTCAAAATTTGATATCGATCTACAGCTCTAGCATTAAAATCCTATGACAAATGCCATCTGTCCAATTCATGAATTTGACTTGGCATGTTCCCATGCATACCGACAGATTAGACAGTCTTTTTCTGATAGATTTCATTACAATGTGACAAAAATCTACAATTTTGGTTTCAAGACCGCATACAAAATGTCTTCCGTCTAATTAGATGCGCAGTTAAATTAACGTCTTCACAGACAGACCAAAAAATAGGCATAAATATCAAAATGGTATTCCTGCACCCATGGACATGGAAGTATGAAACGCGCAGTTTCATCAACTTCCCTAGGTCAAGTTGTTTGACTATCTTATCTTTCTTTGCTTCATGTACGATAAAGTAAAAATATTCTGCAATGCATTAACAATATCTCATAAATTTATAAGACATATATATATATATATATATATATATATATATATATATATATATATATCAAAGAGGCAAAACATAAAAGAAAAACAATAAAATAAAATAGCAAACATTCATATCAAATTCGAAAGGATATGGAAAAACGAATTGAAAGCATATCTGTGTAAAGATAAAAATGCGAATAGTAACAAATGGAAAAATATATATAAATATATCACATACACAATGAATGCGCTAAAAGCTGCAAGTTCAAAAGCGCTATGGTAGATAGAGTATATCGTGAAATGAAAAACGCAATAAAAGCACAATAACGTTTCTTCAGGGGATGAATTTATTGTAAATTGCTAAATATAAAAAGTTTGACATTTTCTTTCAATTAGTTACGCCGTAGGGCCAAAAACATTGATTTTCGTCCCTAATGCCAATACAAACCAAAAAACAGATAGAGGAGTTTTGAATAATTAAAACAAAAGCACGATGTCATAACATTAGAGAAAAGTAAAAATAAATATTTTACGTAATAGAAGGTCGGATGTTGACGTGGCGGTGTTTGCGGAAGGTTATGCTGCAGATCGGCGTTGAACGGGTTTTAACAGTGTATCGAGTTACAGGTTTCGCGCTTAACTTGGCTGTTGCCAGGAAAGTGTAGTTTAACAAGTCAAGAAGTCTTATATATAACACTGATTTTCACTAAAACACTAATTTTCATCCCTAATGCCAAACCAAAAACAGAGAGAGGAGTTTTAAATAATTCAAACAGAATTACGATATGTATTACGAAAGTTGATTGATAATTGTGTTTTTGTAGATTTTATATGAGATATTAGAGTTCCAAAAAATAAATTTCTTGACGTTAAATTTGAATTCGTTTCTTTTGTCGTGAATGTCAATTTTTAAGTAGTTTTTGTGGTCTAAGCACGGTGAAAATATTTTCCAACAAATAAAAGGCATCCCACAAGGAACAAATTTCTCATCTTTACTAGCCAACCTCTTTCTTCATTTCTTCGAAAGAAATTTCGTTTTAAACCTTCACTCTGCCTTCCGATTTATTGACGATATTATAATTTTTAATTTTCAAGACTTCAGCTCTATTTGCAATACCATCTCTACCCAGAAGAACTCAAACTAATTAAAAACAGGAACAATCAATCTCCAGCGATCTTTCTTGATTTATGCTTTGACCACGAAAACGACTTAAAAATTGATATTCACGACAAAAGAAACGAATTCAAATTTAACGTCAATAAATTTATTTTTTGGAACTCTAACATCTCATATAAAATCTACAAAAACACAATTATCAATCAACTTTTAAGAATCAACAAAATTTGCAATAACACTATTTCTGCCAAAAAGCAAATCATGCACTTAAGAAATAGCCTCAACATTAATAAAATTCCCCCCTCACTTTACGAACCTCTGATTAATGGATTTAAGATGTAAGTAAAGGATTGCTTATCAGAGAGATGCCGACGCGAAGTATAATCTTCGTGGTAGGGTCACTCAAGTCGGTAATGTCTGATATTTTACCTCGAAAACGCATATTTGAAACATTTTTCACTGGTCTCTCAATTTTTACTGATTCCTTCCACTATTTCTCTACGATTTCTATCGTTATCGCTCTTCCATTTAATCTTCATCGTTCACAACATGCTACACTCCCCTGGCAACACCCAAAGTTAAGCGCGAAAACTGTTACTTGACACCCTGTTTACACCCCTTCAACGTCAGTCTGTACCGTGAGCCTCCGCATACACTGCCACGTCAACATCCGTCCTTCTGATACGTAAAATATTTATTCTTACTTTTCTCTAATGTTATCACATCGTAATTCTGTTTTAATTATTCAAAACTCCACTCTCTGTTTTTGGTTGGTTTGGCACTAGGGATGAAAATCAGTGTTTTAGGCCTTACGGCGTAACTGATTGAAAGAAAATGTCAAACTTTTATATTTAGGAATTTACAATAACTTCATCCCCTAAAGAAACGTTATTGTGCTTCTATTGCATTTTTCATTTCACCTTTTTTACTCCTTCATTTTACGATTTATTCTCTATCTACCACAGCGCTTTTGGACTTGCAGCTTTTAGCGCATTCATTGTGTATGTGATATATTTATATAGTTTTCCATCTGTTACTATTCGCATTTTTGTCTTTACTCGGATATACTTTCAATTTGTTTTTTTTTTCATATCCTTTCGAATTTGATATGAATGTTTGTAATTTATTTTATTGTTTTTCTATTATGTTTTGCCTCTTATATATATATATATATATTCCAATTAATCAAAACATATGTTATATTTTCAATATATACCAATATTAATCTAAAAATTGAAATTAAAATCAAATTACCTTATCAATAATCGTACAAATGAAATACAAAAGATAGTTTCATTAAAGACTATTAAACTATCAAAAAAGACAACCTAGAATTGAAATTACAACAATCAAGCCTTGGGAACTAATATGTGTAGCATTAAATCTGAATTTTGTGGCGCTAACCCTCTGCGACAGTCAATTGTTGGAAAAACGAAAAAATAGGAGAAAGCGAAAAATAGAATACATCCCCAAAATCTTTCAAGATTAGAAACGAGAAAGTATATAACTTATAACATACCGATTCAATAGTTATAAATATTGTTAGGACTTGAGCATTATCTTAAAGACAGTTCCGCATTTACAGTGAAAATATTATTTCTAAATTAAGCTTTTAATATTATAATGAAACAGTATAAACACATTAACTCTGAATTAAATTTAACCTTTTATAATAATATATATATTTTCTGTACATAAAAAATAAATGAATGAATATATGATAAAATCTTATTCTTAATCCACTGGCATATATATATTGCAAAAATACATACAGACAGTGATAGAGAATTTAAATAAGCAAAAACATACAATTATAGTAAATAATAGTGTAGAGATATTAAATGTAATTAAAGATGTAGAAATAACTTCTGTACATACTTTTGACTTCCAGGATTTATTTAATAGTATAGATATTGAAGATTTGACTAATACCCTAGTAAATATATATAAAGATTATGACCTTTAAAAAGATATTAACATTAATAATTTTACAAATCTTATTAATCTTGTTCTAAAAGAAAAGTATATCTTTTTTGATAATAAGATTTTCCATCAAATTAAAGGATTACCTCAAGTAGGTCCAGCTAGCAATAGTTTAGCAAATATTTATCTTCACTACTATGAGAAAGATTTGACTAATTATAGCCATAGTATATTATTCCGTATATAGATGATTTATTATTATTCAACAAAGAAATAGCCCTTAAGCCTCATATTGACTTCTATCCTGATTATTTAAAACTTATAAAAATTAATTTCAATGAATTAGGTGCAGAATTTTTAGATCTAGATATTAAAATCATAGATAATAAATTAGTAACAGATATCTTTGAAAAAAGAAATGCATTTAACTTTCAAATTAATAAATTCCCTTTTTGGAATAGTAATCTTAGCATTTCTGTCTTCAAGAGTTTAATAAAAAATTATATAATTAGAAATAATAATTTAGCAACAGACATTGATATTAGAATTAAGAACATAAAAAAATTTTATTCCTTTGCATTGGATTATAGAACGCCTATAGATTTTCTAAGAGTATATGTAGATAAGAAATATTTAGGTAATTTAGAATAAAACATTCATATTGGTTTATAAAGGAATATTTCTATTTCTTTAAAAATGGTATAGTGGTTTCACATATTCTACTCGTAATGTGTAATTTTATTCAAATTTGGCTATTGAGTTATTGGTTTCAGATTTATTACATAGATAGCTCCAGGATCTTTCACGTGAAATTTTCCTTTTTAAAGACAATTTTACCAATTTTCAAATATTATCTAGATAAATACCTGTATTACATTTTTTAAAATGGTTTTGAGAATTTTAATATAGGTATCTTACTAATAATTGATATCAAAAATTAATTATATTATTTGGTCAATTATGCTGATTCATTGTAAGAGTTTTGGTTGTGGCAACATGTGATGTCAATGAGAGTGGCGGGTTATATCGAAAGAGATGAATTCTGGTAAGTATAAGAGGAGACACCGATTAGTTAATGTTTAATGAACAGTATGGGTATTTTATTGAATTATATATTTACTGTCTTTAGTGCAATATCATAGTGCAACATAATGTTATATTACATATTTTTATCCCGAATTTTAGTCGTTTCTATACAGTTATGTTTTATTGTTAAGGTTAGTATACGACTTTTCTTTCTAAATTCTTTCATTTTAGGGTAAATTACCCTGTTTGTTTTTTCAACAACAATAGTAACAGGGATGGTTTGTATAGCAAAATTAATTTAACCTGGCTAAAGCTTGTCCACAGCCAAGCTGCTATATTAATTGTTGAAAACTCCATTTACTTGGATTGCCTATTTCAATAATTTTAATAACAACAGAGGTATTTTACTTGTTGACATATAAATGCTTAAACTTGATTTTGTGTTCATGGTATCTTTAGTATTTTCAATTTTCTAGATTTTATTTAAAATTGATGTATTGTTCAAATAATGACTTTTTAGTATAGGAATTCATTCTTGATATGTTTTGTTTACTTTATTTCTGTATTATTATATACAAGCTATATTTGGATTTATATATATATATATATATATATATATTTACACTGTTCACATTTATATCCACTATACCCCCTTAACTTCTAAACGGTGACAGTTTAGGCCATAAAGTTGGTGTCTAGGTATAGTAAAAAGGCCATGCGCTACTCGATGAGACAATTTGCAACGCCATCTATTGGTAAATGTTGGAATTAGCGGTCCTATCTCCTAAACGGTGAAAGATGCGAGAAACAAGTCAATTAGAGAGTTGTAAAACACTCTCGATTTAATAAGAAAAGATACCTTGCACACATTAATACTCAAAACAGAATGCAATGAATGAACATTTGTTTGGTCACGATTTCGAAAATTGCCATGTCATAAAGAGTGGAAGAAAGAAACTGAGACACAACTCTGTCTTCTGGATCATTTATTTACTTTGCTAAAAATGCTCTCCGTTAGCCACTATACACATTTGCACTCTGTACTGGATTTCTCGCTGCACATTGTGCAACATGACAGGTGTATGGGAAGCACAAGCATCAGTAATGCGTCGTCGAAGATCTTGCAATGTTGGCGGAGGGGTCGCATATACCTGCCGTTTTATGTGTACCCATAAGAAGAAGTCAAATTGGATCAAGTCAGGTGAGTACGGGGGCCAATCTACGAAACCACCATACCCGATGACTTGATTCTGGAATGTCTCCATTAGGTAGTGATTAACGTTTGAAATCTTATGCGGAGGGGCTCCGTCATGTTGGAACCATATATTTCGGAGTTGGTGCAACGGTAAGTTCTCAAAAAAGTCGGTTATTATATCCTTCAGAAGCTCCAAGTACCGTTGTCCCGATAACGCTCCCTCGTAAATCGCTGGTCCAATGAGCCTGTCATTAAAAATTCCGCACCAAACTTTAATCTACCAGCGTAGTGGATGTCAACTTTCGACAGCATATCTCGGATTTTCTTTCAACCAGGTATTAACGTTCTGTCTATTAAACATTCCGTTACACGAAAAACATGCTTCGTCCGTCCATATTACGTCTGCCAGGAATGTTGTGTGGTCCTCTAAGTTATTCATCACAAATTTGCACAACGTGTAACATCTCTCAGCATCTCTTGGCAGCAATCCCTGCACAGGTGTGGATCGGTATGGATGAGAACCTGATTCATTCAGGATTGTCCAAACGCGGCTTTTTGAGAGTCCACAGTTTTCACTGATCATTTTTGTGCTGCTCTGAGGATGGGCGAGAGCGTATGCTAGCACATCTTCAAATTGCAGTTTGCGTCCTACAACACAGGGTCTACGAACTCGAGGTCGGCTGGTCACGCAGCCAGTCTCCCTTAAACGTTTTACAACTTTTAAGATGGTGTGCCGTGATGCAGGCCTTCAGAAAAAAGTTCACGATACAGCCTTGTAGCTGATTTTGCCTTGCGCCTACTTTCACCGTAAATTAATATCTCGCAATACTTCTTGATGCAAAATTTTGCCATAACCCTCAGCTTTAACGTACAACCCAGCAGAAACATCCTTTTTATAGTAGTTGTTTCTGGTGAACAGGTATGACGTTACATCCTCATTTACATAGTACGTGAAAACCATGTCAGTTTTATACCAGACGTGTTTGAGTTGAACTATGTGTTTGGAGAGACGATTTTGCAATATCAGTAGAAAGTTTTCGTGGTTTGTAGAGACATTCACTAAAACACGTAACCAGTGGGGACAGAACCATGATCCTTATGAATGCAAATCGCGTGCGTTTTCCCTGCACCACAACACAGGCTAAATAGTCCGTAATGTGGTCTTTCCTAGCTTGGCTCGCGTTTCACGACGCCATAGTGTTCAAAATCACAATCAAACAAATGTTCATTTTTTTCATTCTGTTTTGAGTATTAATGTGCGCAAGGTATCTTTTAGTACTAAATTGAGCGTGCTCTACAACTTTCTAATTGACTTTTTTCTAGTATCTTTCACCGTTTAGGAGATGGACCGCTAATTCCAACATTTAATAATAGATGGCGTTGTAAATTGTCTCATCGAGTAGCACATGGCCTTTTTACAATACCGATACACCAACTTTATGGCCTAAGCTGTCACCGTTTAGAAGTTAAGGGGGGGTGTAGCGGATATAAGTGTGAGCCCTATATATATATATATATATATATAATAAACATATATAGAAATAAAGATAAAAGACATTTATAAACAAAAAGAGCAATAACCAAGAAAAAGAAATAAAAAAAAAAACACTTACTTTATTTACCCTTTAGTACATAGCATTTTACAGTTACTTTCATTTTTGTTGAATTGTCTATTTTTTATATATTGATACTCTTAAAATGTTCTTAAGACTTTTCTCGGCTAGTAAAAGATTTCCAAGACTTTTCACTGTCAGAAAAATATAAACCGAAATTCGTGACGTTAACTGTTAACCTTGAAACCTAGAACACGTCCGCACTTCTCAAAGTTCCAATTTACGCATGACGCGTGCTTTGCATCTAAATCCCAATCCTACCTATTTATAGATTTTTAGGTGACTATTGACACCTTTTTCTTCATTTTTGTTTTATATTATTGGTTTTAAAATTTGGTTTTTTGTATTTTATTTCAATAGACATGAACTTTTTGTTTGATATTTCTTTGTTTCAAAATATTAAGAAATCTTAAAATTTTAGTTCGCTGTTCCGGGGAAACGAACTCTTTTTAGCATTATTGCTAGAGTTTGTGTTAGAAAACACCCGTAATAAATATACGCTCGTTCGGGATTTCCATGATGATAACGCATCCCGGACGTTAGCTTTATGTCGGTGTTGTAATTTGTTTTTTCTTTTCTGAAATGGTTTTAATGTTTTCTTTTGTTTTTATATATATATATAAAGCAGGGTCTATGTGTTCCTTATACAAATCTACAATTTTTATCCAATCTTGATAAAGTTTGTACCATGTCCTCTTAAAAAAAGAAGAATTTAATTAAGAAGTTAATTAAAAATTAAGTAAGGATTTCCTCTGCGATACCTTAACAAAATATTATCTCACATAAACTATTTTTAAGCCATCTTAAAATTAAAACATTAACCTTTCAGTGACACAACTTTCATTTCCGTTCAATATTTTCCTCTAATTTTATTAAATTTTTCAATGTTAATTTTATACGGATATATGCGGACATTAAACACATCATGAACAAAAATACGGACGAAGAACTGCTAACAGAACACATTAAGACAATTCTGGAAGAACAATAAAGAAAACTTTAAAAGCAGAAGTTTAACTTGCGATTAATAATTTACAATATCAAGAACAATTATTGATTTGATTCAATTATTCTATTTTAGAGGGAATTATTTTTGAGATTTCAGGAGTGAAAATAAATGATTGTGGTCATAGTTTCCTATCTCCCACGGCATTTTGATATACACAAGACCGAGCAATTCTGGATATTCTGTTAGTGTGTTAATAAATATTGGGCGTCCTAAGTTTCCTAACTTAAAAGCATAAATATGTCTGCAAAGTAAGCAGCCTGGAGAACTTCAAATCTCATTATAAAATTTACCCAGAAGAATCCCAAATGATTCTTTACCATTTTGTCAAGAATCTTGGAAATAACGCTATTATGACTTAGAATGGTATGTCACGGGCTGTAATATTCTAAACTTCTCAACTTGTTACCTATTCAACTTCTCTAACTATACTTATAACTTTGTGATTTTACCATATATTCATCAATCTGCCTTAAGTGCACCTTATTAGATACGTTGTTATTTTTGTTCAAAATAGTGGATGTCACCATATCTCCAGAATTCATTTCCCTAAGTTTAGAATTCCGCCTGGAAAATATAATTAAAATTCTTACACTTCTCCGTGTTTATGAACTAATATCATCATTCTTTCTGATGAAGCATCAGTCTAATTCTTTAGAAGATTTTATTTCATAGCAAAAAACATGTTAGAATACCTTTTAAGAGAATTTTTAAATTTTGGTCAGAATTATATTAAAAATTATTTCGTCGGTTTTACCATTCGTTCCTTATATGTATGGAATGACTTTAAAATGTATCTTATTAAAACTTTTGTTTGTATTTGGAAAACCAAAATAGTAGCGTTAGTATTTTCCTTTTTCCGTAATTCTGTTAATGGAAATTTATTTATCGTTTGCTGACTTCAGTGGATACAATATTTATTTCGATAAGATCGAACCGAATTCAATATTTTCTTTAAAGTTTGGCAGTAATTAATGTAAAAACTAATTTGTAAACAGAAAGAAATTAAAACATTCGCATTCAAAGAATTAAAAATTTGAAATGAAATATGTATCAGCCGTTGTATTCTGTGGTAAAAATAAACAAAAATATTTTTTCTTAAGTAAGGCTTAAATCTTCTCCAAAAAGTGATTTTTAAACAAATGGTAACCAACTTGCTGAAGTTGAGAAGTTAATAAAACAAATATTCTTCGTAAATCAGACTTTAGGAAGAACAACTAACTTTTTTCATAATTTCAATATTTTTCTTACAACCAAGTTACAATATTTTCATAGTAAACTCTTTTAGAGACTGTATTTTAAGAAGACAATAAATAGACAAAAAGTATCCATCGTATTGAAAATTTTAGAATTAAATACTTTGACATATATTTATTACATTTTTCTTTGATGCGTCTGCTGCAGAAAAATAGTCATGTTGTTATTAACTATTTCCACGGGAGAGACTCCCCTCACGCACCATTCTTGACGGTGAACCATTTTGATGTTTCTTGATGTGGCTTCTTAAAGGGGGAAAACATTCACAAAGCTATAAGAATTCACATAATAATCTTTCTGAAAAAATCAAATTATGCAATAACATTTTTACGTTTCAAAGCGATAAAATGAAAAAACCCTTGTATTCAATGAATAATCACGCGTTTTATTATACTTCAGATTATAGATAGTTAATTTAAATTTTTATGATTTTTTTATTCAAAACAACAATATTTCTGCATACTGCAATAAAAGTGGAATTATTAATCATTGAAAGAATTCTGTTAAAATAAAGGGAACAGATTGATAGAGTAGAGAATTAATTACCTTCGCAAATTAAAATATTATTAAATTTGATTTGAAAAGTTTAGATACTTATATATTAAAATAAAGAACCCTTCAAATGGTGTCTTTCATGTAATCAAGAATTTCAAACTTAAAACCCTACAAAGTACTCTTTTGAAGCTAAATAAAATATAAAAGTATAGCAGCGTAGCAGAAAGTATACCTTTCAAAGATTTTATTATATTTATACTTTTTATGGGAAAGAAGCATGCAAAATGTGTGCATCAAAGGTAGAAGGTGAAAGCTTATTTCATCTCTATACCTTTAGTTTTTGAAAGCAGAAACCTTCACTAGATAAAATAGCCATGGCTTCTTTATGGTTTCTTATAATCCAAAATAAAAATACAAAATAAGCTGAGATCAGGTTAGTGCTTTATAATCAAAAGCAATCCTCAATTGTGAAGTAAAAAACTTTTCCACAAAGAGCTTCTTTAAATGAACAGGAAAAATATTTCTATCAATAAGCAACCCCCATATAAAAAGCATGAGAAGATATAAAGTTTCTTCAAACACGACACAAAAAAATTTAAAAAACTCGAACAAAACTGCATCACTCTTTCTTAACTATACCGCATCACACTATCATTCCATTTTACTTACTTTCCGAACTAGATAGAGCATGGTTAGCACCTGCATTGTAAAGCACAGAGCGGAAGCGCAAAAGAACCTTCTTTTTCGTCAAGCTCTTCTACCAGTGGAACAAGAAATAACAAGAAGAAAGGAATGGGATAAAGATAATCTTGAAGAATAAAATTTTTGAAACAAACTTTCAGTTAATTCCTCCTAATTCCTTTCAACGTTACATTTTTTACTCTTTTTTATTCTGGGTTTATGATAGATAAAAAATAATAACAACCGTAAAATGACAGAAAGCGGGGTAAAGAAATACTACTCCTATGATTTAGAAGAAAAAAGTATAAGAAAGCGGAAATAATACAAATAGAAGATGACTGAGCGATTTAAAGTCTTAGTAGAGGAGAAATGCTATAAGCCTCGGACATTTCAACACATACAGGTATATTAAATATATTTAAATTAAAATTAATAATTTTATGTAAAATTAAAATTATCTTGCATTTTTTAGACTTTTAGGATTAGAATATAATTTATGAATTTAATATTAATATCTCTTTTGTATAAATGTTCTAATTCCACATTCGGAAGCCTTTATTTATGATGTTCAAATCGTCGATACTGTTATGCAGTATTAACTATCATAGTTTTACTATGATAGTTAATACTATATTAGTAATATATGATTACATTAGTAATATAATATATTAGTAATATATTAGTAATATAATATATGATTTACATTAGTGTTCTCATGGATGAGAAACCACCGGATAAGTAAGCAGGATCTCGTCTCCCTAGTTAATATAGTAATAATATAGAGTTGCAGTGGCGAATCCGGGGCTATGGGGAGAGCTAGACCAGAATTCTTTATTTTATTTAAAACCACTACAGATGTTTTTTTCTTATTCTCCTTTAAATAATGTCACAACATTTCTTCCTGGCTTTTGACAGGCTCTAAATTTTCCCACTTTTGTAGTCATTATCTTTGTATTTGTAACGTTGACGCGGTCAAAAACATGTTTTTGCTAGTTATATCATTGTGTTTTTTATTAAATTATAGAAAGTATTGTAGTGTTTTTATGAATTTTATTGTCAGGTGAGTAAAGTTAAAGTGTTTTGGTTTACATAAGCCACAAGGTTTGACATTCGTCACGACAATACAAATTTTTTTCATATTTTAGCCCTCCCCCCAGACCCAAATCCTGGATTCATCACTGTAGAGTTGAGTTACCTCCACTCCAATAACGGGATGGATGCGGAAGGGCTTAGGTCGTGGCTGGTGAAAGTAATCAAACTGATCATTCCTGAGCGCTCTATTCCATTTCCTTATCCATCAATTTAGACAGGTAATTCACGACAGTTACTCTCAAGGCAAATCCAAAGTGTATCCACTATCGTTCATTACAATCCCTTAATATGCCTACCCCCACCTTCGAATCCCGAACCACTGCCTGCTCCACTTTCCTCAGTGAACATCTCGCTAAAGAGAGAGAGAGAGAGCCCGTCACGTATCTATACCGTTCGCATTTCAGCATTTATGGCCCGGCAGTCCCATTGGAGCAGTGGATATTCGAACTTGTTTGATATCCAACCTTCAGCTCCACAGCGCTCCATTTCTTATCAGTTTTGTCATTGACGATTCGCTTTGTCTACTATCATTCAGATCACCTGGATAGTTAGGCGGGGAGGGGATAACTGGTTGTCTGGTTTACTTTAGGGTGAATTTTAGTTTTTATCGGTTTTATACATATATTTTCTATCACAAGATAATACTCTTTCTGTCTGACATCTAAGATTCTAAGATTTGCCTTTTTTACTTGTTCAAAAATATTTCAAAATATCGATAAATCCATTATTTATTTATTTTGCAATATATGGAAGCTCACAAAATTGAACTTCGTCTTATGCGTAGTAATAAAATATATACACATGATAAAACATATTCATTAAGCATAATAATTAAATATACCACGTAAGTTTAATAATTCAATCTACGTTTTTCATACAAATTCAAATATTACTATTGAAGGGATTTGAACTTTTTTCTCTCACTAAGTGATTACCATTGCTGAATTTTTTTATGGATTTTTCCCTTGTAAGTAAAGTATACATTTGTTAAAGTAATGAGAGAGAAACATTGAATATGGCGACCTGATTTACCCTAAAACACACATGGCTATACTTATATAAATTTTCAAAAATTTGACTTTGTCCTATTCTTAATGTGGAATACAAATTGAAATCGGACAGCTAAATTTTGACTGAGGGATTACAAAATTATATATAACTTAGTGGTAATGTGAATAAAAGAGTTTGGTTTGGTTTAATTGAATTAACAATTTCTCTCTCCAAACTTCCGCATCACACCAACAGGAGGTCTTTGACCCCTTAAGCAACAAGCCCAATACACTGCGTATCTTCTGTGAAATCGGGCTTCGAGCCTGGAAAACCTCCGGTCCCAAAGCCCAGACATTGCCACTAGGCCACCGCAGCCTTGTGAATAAAAGTTAAATATGTAATTTAATGCTTTATTTTTAAGTAAGTCCAATTTCTATGATGCAGCAAAACAACATCTAAAAGATCATAACAAAAATACAAAATTTCATAAAATCTAATATTTAAACCATAATATATAAAAATAGAATCATCATTTAATAATCGCTTAAAGATAGTCACCACAGATGAAATAACAATGCATCTTTCGAAATATTTTATTGATCTTCTGATTAAATCACTATCAAAAATGTGCTATTCCTTTAAAACAGTGACATTTTTCTATTAAGAATCAAATGCACAGAAAATAGAACCATTCAATTTTTGTCATAAATCATTAGCTACCGTTTTGGCTTGCTCAAACTGAAGAAAGGCCATTCACCGAAACCATCAATTTCAAATCGATTCAAGCATCCTTTGGATACATTTTGAGTAAGAGCTACTTAGAAGAAGGCATTTTAATTACTGACGAAATCTATATTTGTGGGAAATTCAATTAGTATGATATCAAGAATCTGTCTTTATCTTTATGTAAATCCGTTTTGTTAACAAGCTAAACTATAAAACAATGACGTAGACGTCATTATCTGAATACAACCAATATGCTCCGGATTTTGTTCTATTTTTTTTATTGCTGGAATAGGTAATATAACTTTTTTATTTAACCCTTTGAACTCTTATGTCTAGTCCGAATAGACATTCTGAATGATGCATCTTTTACATATTCTTGTACAATAGCGCTTATTATAAAAACATATAATAGCAAAAGCACACTGGATGATTTTTAGGAATTAAAACAAATTATTAACAATATTTTTCAGCTTCCGAAAGCGATAAATCAACTTTTACACTTATACGTGTATAAGTATGTATTTAATCATCTTTCGGAGAGCAAAGGGTTAAGTATGTTTTCACCCAACTACTGGGAAAAGCATCCTTCCTCTTTAATTTTTAGTTTAATGATTATTGGCATTCATTCTTTTCTTCGACCTATTAATAGACAGTGCACAATCAGCAACTGCAAATTTTAAGAATATCAAACATTTCCTTTATTGAGGATTTTCTACAAAAAAATTGTTACGAGAGTGAGAAGATCATATAGAATTTTTACTTCAATGAACTTCAACTAAAGATTGTATGAACCACAATTTGCGATTATATTACCTTAATATTATTTAATATTTATAATATAGACCACACAAAATAATTTTGTAAAAAAAATATTATAGAAAGATTCAAACGATACATTTCTCCAAAATTAAAAAAATTGTATTATAAATAACCTGTTGTGCAGCTGTTTGTAATTGATTAGATTTTGCAAATCAAACTATTTATACGTAGGTGTAGTTTAAAAGAGTGCATTGAAAATCCATACATTAAATTTTCCATAATAATTCATTAAACCTTCCTGCCATTAAAAAAACTTTCAAGCAAAATTTAGAACAGAAATTTAATTGACTATCATATACTCCATTTAATTATATCAATAAGACCAAATGTACATTAAAGGAATATATATATATACAAAATTATAGTATGATACTTTGTTACGAAGTTTATATTTCATATCTTTATATGTGAATGAAACTGTTTCTTCTGTACTGAAAAATGAAATCATTTTTAAATCTACTTACTCTCATAATTTTTTTTCTATTTTCTTCTCAGTTAAGCTCTTTCGTTACATCTACAGTAGATCCAACCGTTTTAGCGCCATCCAACAATATCTTCCACTTTGTTGCTTTCATTTTATTTAATATTTTACTTCCCCTGTTTTTCTATGTTTTAAAACTGTTATTATTTTTGCTTTTTGGAAACCAAGAACCATAAGAAGTAAAAAAAAAATGCAGCATTAAAAGGAATTAGAAAGTATTAACTGAAAGTCCGTTCAAAAACTTTATTCCCTAAGAATTTGTGTGCCGCTTTTGTGAACTTCTCTCTTTTTTTACTGCTTCTTGTTTCACTGGTAGAAGAGATTGGCAATAAAAAAGGTCCTTTTAAGTTTCCGCTCCGTGCTTTACAATGCAGGTGTTAACCATGTTCTATGTTACTTGGAGAAAAAGAAAAATGGTACAAGTAGGGTGCGTTTCTGCAAGGTTAAGGAGTAGCAATAGAGTTTTGTTCGTTATTTTTTAGGAAAAGTGTTTTTTAAAGAAATTTTATATCTTCTTATCCTTTATTATGTAAGATATTTTTTCAGAAACTTTATTCCGTTCCTTTAGGAAACGTTCTTTTAGGAAGAAGTTTGAAATTCATAGACGAGGTTTCCCTTTGATTTGAAAGCTCTAACCTGAACGAAGCTAATTTATTACTTTTGTTTGCGTACAATAGAAAACCATGAATGTTTAACCTATTAAGTGCTCCTTCGGTCAAAAGTAAAAACCATGAAAAAACTACAGCATTTTTGTCCTTCTCTCTTTATGTGAGTAGCGATAGATTTTAAGCTAAAGATTTCATATTTTGTTATGTATGAGTTCTTTCCGACAAAAATCCCGAGTCAATTGAGGCAATCTATACAAATAGTGCCAACGACAGTGCAAGGAATATATAAGGCATGATATCTATAGAGGGATAAAAACCGGCCTACTATCTCCTACACGAAGAATAAAATTAGAGTTTTATAATTGTCAAAAAATTCGACTACGAAATTTTTTGAATCTTCATTCTTCATCCACATATATCATTTTTTGAATATATTTGTCTGTCTTTGAGAACGATATATCGCAAATGCAAAAAGCGAGAACGAACTAATTTAATATGAGATCTCTGCACCAAATTTGTAGGTCTCTTATAAATTTCAGAAGGAAATATTTCTGTACGTGCAGGCTAACACGGTAACTTCAAAATGAAACGGAGCAAAGCTAAGGGCATTTTGCATATTGTTTTATCATCAGAATTGAAGATGCGTATCGAATTTTCTACAAAATTTATCATTTGACTGATTGCTTGTCGATATGTTTATTCAAAGGTATGTGAACGCGATAACTCAAAAATAAACTAAATGGATGAATGAGCGCGAAATGGTTTATTAGTTTCAAATTTTCTCCGAAATTGATCAAAAGATAAACTGTCTATTTGGTAATCTGTTGGTGATTATGTGGAACCACTAACTCAGAAATTCAACGAAATAGAAATTTGAAATTTTGTGTTCGGTTCTAACTCAAAAAACTATAATTCTCTATAAAATTTTGTATCCGTTTAGTCAAAGGATATACATACTTTTCTTAAATATATATTCGATTATCTTCAAAACACGACGAAGCTGAGCACAGAACTAGTCACAATATAGATAAATATAGGAAAGTCGATTAGATGGCATTCCTTCTTGATATCAGTGTAGCTCTTGAGCTGCAATGATGCTAGAATGAATATTACCATCTGTAATTCAATGTACATTAAACAAAATTTATTTTATTTTTTAAAACGGAAGTTAAAAAGTGTGCATAATTAACTAATTATTGAAGAACAGAATTTTAAATTTGTCACATCATGTGAAGTTGAATGCATTTGACTGGAAATTATTGGAAAATATCTAAAATCCTGTTTTTTATGTGAATCTTATATAAAACAGCTTTAATAATATATAAACATGAAATAAAATTAAGTAACCAGAATTGGCAATTTCTTAAAAATTTTTAAACTCATTTCTTGCCTCAAAAATTTATAGCAAAAGAAGGAAATAATTTTAAAATTTAAATACCTTCAAATAATATTAAAATCATACTATTTCCGGAACTTCATCTTCCAACGTAAGTATGACAATATCCAGTCTTTAAAAACTAGAATGCCAAAGAAATTATTTCATGTAAGAGTAAAAAATTCCCAGTGATATTTTTTCATACAGAATTGAAATTTCTAGAGGAAGTGTTTCATTTAATTTAACTTTATTTCGCAGTATAATTACTTCATACTTGATTATCAGCATGCAAGATTTCACTAAGAATTTGCACTAAACAGTTATGTGCGATATAACGAATGCCATTTTTACAGAAATCCAGCTATTATGAATGATCATCAATGCAACCTTAACGAACTGATGCTAAAGATACGAAAATTGTATTTAAAACGATTCAAAAAAATAATATTTGAAATAAAATTCGGGATAACATTGACGAAATATTGAAGAAGTGGAGTATTCTTGAAGCTATGAGAATTCTTCAGCTATGGAATGCATTCTCCAGGTCACATATAAGCACTCTACTACAAGGATGCAGAATTCAGAAAAAAGAATGAATTACGGGTAGCCCTACAGATATAAAGACACCAGAAACATAGCCTGATAACTGAAAAATGCTGATGATGGTGTGATATGATGGGGAGAAAGGAATTTTTCTGCAAGTCTGCTTTCAGCTCAATATTTACTTTTGCCGAAAAGATGCTCCCAGGATGGGAATCTTGTAGTTAGAAAGGGTACTGAAGCTATAACGTGATGTGACTGCATAGAAACATTTGCCAGACCTCGCTATTATCGTCGAGTAGAGAGACACTGATAGTCGCGTGCCATAGATGAAGTCAGTTCAGTCAATTGTTTGTTCTCAAACTCCACAAATCTTTGCGGCATGCCATTGCCTCTTTTGATGGCCTAGTCCTTAGAGGAATCGATTTAAATAGTTCGGAATATCAAAATCACTTTGGCATGGGCACATGCACACATCTTGGTGCTCCTTCTAAATATTTTATACGGTCCCTTCTCTGATCATGATATAGTTAGAAATTATAATGAATGTTATTGAGAGCATAATAAATTAATTTAAGATTTTATAAAATTAATTAGATAATTCTGTGAAAAATGATTAGATTCTAATAATTAATTATTATTAATTTAAAAATAAAGATTAAAGTTTAAATAAAAGCAAAAATCAAATTCCGTTTAATACAAAAATGTTTTATAAGCTTACTAAAAATAAGAAATCATTGTTTATTAAACTTCTGTAACAAGTTTACAAGTAAAACTGTAAACTTACTGCAAACAAGTTGAAAAATAAAATCGTAAGAGTAATATTTTTTCCGTAGACTTTTAAATTCTCTTAAACCCTCTGAGTGAGTTGCACGACGTGGATTAAGTTCAATATGTGTTAACGCAAACTGACTATGCTATGGCAGAAGCCTGCAAAAAATCCTATCCAATAATACGTTCTTTATCTCTGTAGGCTTTGTATTAGTTCAGAAAAAGAGATATTGGTATAGAATTAATACATATACATAGGATTGACATTAATCGGGGTAACAATGCTCGATCGGTAGTAAGCGTTGTCAATAATGAAATATTTATAATTATTGGCTTCAGTTATCTTATTTTAAGCATACGTTTTTGAATGAAGCTTGTATTACTAAGTTTCGGTAAAAACTGTTTAATTAGACAGTGACTTGAAATGAAAAAATCCTATAATTATTTCAACAACAGTTTAAAATTACATTTTCACATTACATATTCAAAAAAACACTGTGTTAAGGCCTTTATGCTATGGCCAAAATGCCCATGTTGCATTACTGTTCTGCATTTGAAAAAAAAACGAATTTAAGTTCCTGAATTTTTTTATTTAGAATTTGGTTTTGACCCTGATAATCCATCAACATGTTGCATTATTTTTGCATATTTTTGTTTTGTAGAAAGGGAAACAAAACAAAATCACAAGAAGTCATCACCCCGCCCTACCTAAGCATCCGAGTTCTACGTTGAATGGCCAGCCGCCGCAACAGATAGTCAGGCACTGTGGTTCCTGCATATTAGCACCCATTACTAGCAGCTCATACAACAACCCCTGTTTTACCAGGGTACAACCTGTCATCATCAACCTGTCAAGAGACCCACCACCATTATTGTCATCGGGTTTTCGAGAACCTGTTTACATATAAGGCAACTTCTCATCCGTGAACTCGCGGAACAAAAACTAGAGGAAAATTCATTTTCAATGTGCCAAAAAATAGTTCAGGACTTTAGATTTCTACAAAGAAGGAAAACAACTCCATCAAAACGCTCAGAGAGAAAAAAGGGCCATTCCACGACAATTACAGTAAGCAAACGTTGAACATGAAAAAGGGTTCCTCTAACACAATGTTAAAATGCACTTTTCATTCATTCACTACCCACTCCCAATTAGCCTGCCAAAATTGGCTTAAGGCTTGACATGGTCGGAGGAGAAGGTTTTTTATATTATGCTCAAAGAAAATTACATACTATACCGAAACACTGGTGGACCAAGATACATCGACATAAATTCAAAAACTTAATATAGAAAGCAAAATCAATGTTGCCACAACTCAATCAGCCGAGAACGGCCGAGAGAAGATACATAAAATGCCAGGGTGCAGAAACAGCAGTAGTTAAAAAAAATAGTTTTAAAAAAAGTCAATTTAATTCAAAGCACATGCACACAAACAACACATCATAAAAATACAAGGCGTAGAAATCTAAAATGGGCAAAAGTGATTAAAATGACAAAGTAAAAAAAAATAGAAAATCAACTGGAATTAGAATTTAAAGCTAAAAGTTTAAAAGAGTTTACATTGAACACAGACGATCACAGATAGCTTTGCTAATCTTAAAACAAGAGATCAGCTTGTCACGATTAATTTTACAAGACAAAATGTTTTCGAGCCACAGTGGCTTAGCATTCTCTGTGGGTCTCCTAAGGTGAAACTCATTTGTATAGAGACGCTCAAATACATAATAATCGGGGTCACCAATGACCCCGCATTCACAATAAGAGGAAGATAGTATTTTAAATCTGCTGAGATAGCACGGGAAAGGTCCATGTCCCGTAAGAAAGTATAAGATATATTTATTAAAAATTAATACTTTTTCATCCACACGAGGCACATAAGTCCTGACCCGGGTCCCTGATGCAGATTGGTATTGGATGTAACAATCATTCCAACTCTCCAATAAAATTCTTTTTAACAGTGGTTTCAGATATGAGTATGGAAGTGAGAGATTCATTAATTCTCCATTAGTGGTTGTCAGCTTGGTGAATTGATCGGCGAGCTCATTTCCTGGCATCCCAGCGTGAGCTTTCACCCAGGTCAGCCCAACCAGCCTCTCCGCCAAGCAAAACTTCTTTCTAATTGAATTAACAAAATTTGATTTTGTCCCATGGCTCTTGAAGGCATCTATGGAGGATTTACTATCGGTGAAGATATTAATTTTAGTATTATTCTCAACTTCCCAGTCAGCAGCCACTCCTAGAGCGGTCACCTCTGCTTGGAGAACAGTATTATTTGGCTCTAATTTATGACAAATTGTTTTCTGCTTAATTTCTTTGTTGAGGATGCAAACGGAGAATCCAACACCGCCAGCGATCTTGGACCCGGCCGTGTACACCTCAAAAATATTATCGTCAATTCTCTCCGGTAGATTTAAAACCGTGACATCCAGGGGAATATCGGAAAGCAAAAAATAGTGATCCAATTTATTCAATTCAATTGTTCCAGCGAGTCCTCTTGAACGACAGGACCAAATTTGAACTTGAGATATTCATAATTGACCTTAAGATGTAAGGGGAGGGATGCCAGACAGGACATTAAACGCCTGCGTGGCAGTTGTTCGATATGGTCTCAGAAGTTTTAATAGAAAAACTCTTTGAATGGTGTGAAGACGATTAATTTGTTCAACAGTAAGGGCTCTACCCCAAACGCCAGCGTCATAGAGTAAAGCCGGTTCAATAACACTAAAATGCCAAAATTTTACCACATGTTTGTCTATATTCCAGTTCGCCTTCATGAACCTATTAAAATTGATTGTCAATTTGTAAATCCTTTTATGAAGGGACAATATATAATTGGACCAAGTCAATCTGCAATCCAGCAGAATTCCCAGGTATTTCAGAGAGTTCCCTATCTTAACACTTTGCCCATTGATTTTAAAAATGGGATTTCTATTAAAAATACTCTGTCCACGTCTCTGTCTGTAGTGCACATTAGATATGAATGCGAGACCCTGACACTTGTCAACCGACAGGTCAAGTTTTAATTCTCTCAATTTATTGGCAATAGCGTCCAGCTCCTTATTTGTATTATTCTCCAATTCTTCTCTGACTCTGCCGGCCGAAACAAGCGCAAGGTCATCAGCAAAGGCCTGTGAAAACAAGGTGTCACTATTCAGATTCAAAAGTTGATTCATGTATAGGTTCCATAAATTGGGTGATATAGCGGAACCTTGTGGACAACCTTTCGAACAAATTCGTTTGATTTCCAGAATATCATCCTTAACAATAACACACCTGTCCAGCAAGTAGTAATAAATAAATTTTTTTGTAAAAAGTTCTGATCTCATAGAATTCGAAGATGTTAAAAAGGACCGACCAGTCCATGTTATCAAAAGCTGCTTTTACATCCAGGGAGATCAATGCACAATGGTCTGTTTCTTTTATTTCCCTGATTTTATTAACGATATTGATAAGTGCTTTTTCGCAGGTTTTCCCCTCCCTGAAACCATAATGATTGGCGTGAATGATATTTCTTTCATTTAAATAATTATTGAAGCGATTCTGGAAAATTCTTTCCAGAATTTTGCCAATGGTCAGGAGAAGGCGGACTGGTCGATAGGCATTACAGGATGTAGGATCCTTGTCTGCTTTCCGAAGGAAGATCTTACCCTGTCTCAAGCATTTGGGGAAATAATTATAATAAAAACACTTATTAAAAATTTTTGTTAAAAAGATTTTATTAAAATCATAGATGGCCGCCCATATACGATAATCAAGCTGATCCAGGACCGGGGCTTTACCTTTCTTTACATTATAAAACACAGTCTCCAACTCCTTAATGCTTAAATCATCTATGGGGTCCCCCATAGGAGTGTAGATACTCGATAAGCCATTAATGGTATTAGGAGGGAAGAAATGGTTCATCAACAATTGAACTCTCAATTTAGCACTTAGATTAGAATCACCCATTGGGTTCACCAGAATATCGTTACATTTACTTCCCCCTTTAAAAAACATTTTAACAAGGATTCCAAAATTTTCTGAATAACTAAAACAGATGGACTCCCATGAATCTCTCTTTGTCTTCAGCAACATCCTCCTATATTCCGTTCTAGTCTTTCTGTAACTATTCCCGGCCTCCAAGATCAGCGCTTCAGAGGAATCTTTAAACTTTGCCATTATATATAATTTGTATAATGAGCTAACATAATTTCTCTTGACCCTAAGATAGTTGTTCCGGAAACTGAAGCCTTTTGGCGCCTTTTTTGTTTTTTTTCTTAAAAGGAAACAGAGCGGCCCGACAGACTGTTTCCATAAAATCCATAAAAAATTCTTCCAAGTCATCGATGTTACTAATTTCCTCAAGTTTTTCAGTTAATCTCCTTTCATTGACACTATAGTTCCTTAAAAATGTTTTGATACTGTATTTAGTTCTCAAGAAGTATTCATTACTAATTAAATTGGATAACTCCATTTGAACGAAAACATAACGATGATCTCTGAAAGAATGTCTATCCAAGATACCCCACTGTTTTACTCGATCTCGTATGTTGGCAGAAATTAGTGTTAAATCGGGGCAACCCTTTCTGAGAGTAATTGAAATAAATGTCGGGCCTAATTCCACAATATTACAGAGAGAAAGACTGTTTAGAGTAATAAAATATATAACTTTCCTCCCTCTGTAGTCTTCATTTTCATAGCCCCATAGTACAGAGTGGCTAATAAAGTCCCCCACCACCAAATGGAGGCCTCTATTAAAATAATAGTTGAGGAATTCGTTAAGTAGTAGATCTATGTCGTCTTTTGGATGAAAGTACACACTACTAAGATTAAAAATATAGTTTGCCGCATGAATTTCAACAATTACAATATGGTCTGATTGCAATTTAAGATAGTATTTTAAATTTTTATTAAAAATAACAATTATTGAAAACATTTTATGCCCAGGAGCAGGCTCTAAGAGCTGCCCATTAAACAAGTAGGGATCCGAATGGCGAGAAAATCAAAGTTAAGATCAACAGCAGTCTGAAGGGCCGAAATGTGCGCCAGATGACAATGATTAGTGTTAATTTGAATTCCCCTGAGGTTGTCTATACCCATAATTAGTACTCTTCCTCAATTGATCTTTTTGTCGTAAATATGATTTGTCGAAAGCATCGTGTATAGTAGGCCATTCTCATTTGCTGTTATACAGTTATGACACCGGGTACCCCTGAATAAGTGATCCCTCGAATGGTCCCCGCATACTTTCCACATACAGCTTTACTTTTGTCACCACAATTCTTTGTATCGAGAACCTCCCATTTTTTTTTAAATTTTGTCAACCATAATAGCAGATGCCAAGGTCAAGTAAGGGTGGCCCTTTTTAAGATCAGCAGAAATTAGAGTGGGCCCATGTTCTTTGATGTTACAAATAATAAGGTTATTAAGCGTTAAGAGTTCAATTAATTTCCGTCCCCTATTGTCTTCTATGTTGTAACCCCATACTTGAGATCGACAATTAAAGTCACCGGTAACAACTTCAAACCCATGTTAAAATCATATGTCAAAAAGTCATTAATTGATTCATCAATTTCGTCGTGGGAGGGGAAGTAAACACTGCTAAGGTTAGGAATGAAATTATTAAGATGGATCTCTAAAATTATTATATGGTTAGTTTTGAATCTAGTATAAACTTTTAAATCAGAATTAAAAATCATAATAATGGCTTTATTGTTGTTTGATCCAAATACTTTTCCTTTGGAGCATGGGTTAAAGGGCTTCCCATGCACCAAATACGGCTCTTGGATCGAGAAAAAATCCAGCTTCAATTTGATCGCTGTCTGAATTACCTTCATGTGCGCAATCTGGTTATGGTTAACATTGATTTGAATACCCTTAATGTCTTTTTGTTCCATAATCTGTCCTTTTGATTAAAATTTCCCTCTGCCTTAAGTAGGAATTACAATTCTTGTCGAACGGTGATGATTGGTGCCCCAGTTAAATTTAAATTTATCATTAGCTATCTTGCAATTTTTACATTTGGGAACCTACAGTAATGAATTTGAGCTTTGGGCTGACTACAATTCTCGCACACTGGATGTTCTCTGTTCTCACAATCCTTGGCAGAGTGGCCAAAGGCCGCACAGGTTCTGCATTGCTTTACACCAACGAATTCAGTGAAGCGGATTCTACTCCATTGGAAGTAGAGCCCCCGCTTCTCCCAGACATTTTTTAAAAATTAAAGGCTCCATGGAATTTACCCAATGCCTGAGTTCTCTATTCCTCGCCTCAATAGAAAAATCGATCTTAAAAAGGGGCTCGTTCTCAGTGTTACATAGGAAAAAGTTTCTTTTCAAGTAAACCCTCAAACAGTCCCTCAGCTTCTATGTTTTAATCCAAATTATATAAAATGATTTGGGGCTTGCAAATTTTAGACACTCTACCTAAACGAATGGCTGATAGATATACGTTTCCTCAATGAAAAAGTAAAACTAATCCTATTATAAACTGCCGAATAACTTGAAAACCAATATATAAATAAATATATTATTGTGCGTTATTTTTAAAATTTATTTAAAAATAAGCATGAATGCATGCTTCTATTAAAGACTTGGCCTGAGAGAATTTGATGATATTTTCCTTATGACCCTATTGCAGATACAAAATGGTCATATTCATTCCCCATTTTGAAACAGTAAACTCAGTGATCGATAGAAGCAATGAATAGATGAATAATCCCTAAAAAATAAAGCAGTAGTCCAATTCAATCAGCAAGATTTGGTAAAGGTTGATTTATTTTACGAAAACACACTAAGTACATTTACAAAACTGGCTGCAAGGGCTTCGAGAACAAGTTGTAGCAAATGGAAATTTATCACGAAACGTATTTTTTTTCTTTTTTTCGTGAAAAAGAAAACCGGTGCTGAGTAAAGTAATGTCTTAGGCACAACACGAAAACAAGTAGACCATGAAACTTTTTCTCGTTTAATATGATTACACCATAAACTATTTTAAGTGATATATGTACCCCATAAAACCAGATAATTCGAAGATTCTTTTCTATACATTGTTCTTTTTTCCTTCTTATCAAACTCAAGCTCCCCACTCCTAAAAGCATAGAAATTCACACACGAATGTTTAGTGACTGGATGTATCAAGTATTGGCGCGTTCACAATCTGTTTAGACGAACAAAAAAAATAAAAAAAAACCATAAAAAAGCATGCGGCAATAAGCCTTGAATCTGTAGTAAATAAATACATTATTTCAGAATAAGATACCTGAGGCTAATTCGTCCACTCTTATTTCAAAAAAATTGTAAAAGTCGTGAAAAAAGTGAAAAAAATTTAAAAAAGACGTAGTTATTAGTGCTAAGATAACTGCATGCAAGCGTTACGGTCACTAAAGTCCTTATTTCGCTAGAGCTGTTTGCGAAATTGTTTGAGTTTCATGCACAACTATACATGTTTTCAGAAAACGTATCACATATTATTGTACAGCATTAAAATTCCTATCGGATTCAACAGCGAATCACATTTCTTTAATTCGATAACTACACGAAATAAAGGTAAACTCACCGGATAAAAATAACAACTACCACTCTGGAAGGCAAGCAAGCGGAAATTTTGATTTCGACAGGAGAGGTTATTGAACAAAATCACTCGGCATGCTGCTTTAATATCTTTTTAGCTTCCTTTTTGAGTTAATAGATTCCTGCTTTGGTGTATGTTTAAACTAACGCTGAAACCACCAAATGGCAGTACAAGCAGCAACGTATTACCTTGGTAGATTCGCCACCTCGTCTGTCAAAAAAAAGCATGTAATGAAGAAAATAGTTAAATTAATAACTATGAGTTCCCTTTTAAATATTGATTCATCTAAAATATAAATTTAGGCCTTTCACATTAAAGCATAATCTCAATACTAAATATAATTGCACTAATAAATGAATCCGAAATCAAAATGATGATAAAATGTATTATTCGCCAAAAACCGCTCAAACCTAATGAATATATCACTACTTAGATATTGCTGTCATCTGTGATTGAAAAACTTAAAGAGTTTCATAATTTGTAAATGTCAGTTAGTAATCTTAAAACGGAGTTTAATTGTTAAAACTCTAAGAATTTTGCATTGAAGTTGCTTAAATTTTGAAAAAAAATTCCAAGCATTGATACTAGTTGGATTCAAAACAAACTTAGTATTAATAAGTGTTATTGAAAAGTAACAGATTTTGGCTTATTTTTTTTAGATTAGAAAGAGTAGCTTTTCGTTGAACGCCACTGTCAACACGTATGTCAAAAACCTACAATGTGGTTGACAGGCCAACTGTGTAAGTGAGAGATGAGTGCAGGTCAGGCCAGTGCAGTGGATCAGAGAATGATGGTGATCGATCAATGGAATAGATTAGTTTAGATATAATAAGGGCCCATTTAGAAGAAGGTTATTTTGGATCGGACACCTTAATTTTGAAGCACAGACAGATTATGAAGATGTCCCCTGAGCTTTAACTTCTCTTCAAACTTACGCACCACACCAACAGGGAGAATTTTAGCCCATGACGTCAGATTTAACGAGCACCAGGCCCACATACACGGCGAAATTTCACTGTGATCAGAATTCGAAGTTGGAATCCTCTGGCCCCGAAGCTGAGGCCTTACCATTAGGCCACTGCGACCTTCACCGGTGGATCAGAGATGTTGACCTCTGTTTATAAAATATTAATTTAAATATTATACTTCATTTCTTACATGAGATATATTCCATTGACAAATATCTAAAGACACTTCCTCCATTTTAGGCTGCAAAAACTGCTATTAACCCTACCAAATATATCGGAGGTATTACAATATTTTACAGTGTGTTTACCGACCTGTCTTAAGAACGTCTAAACAAAATTGTATTTATTCAGAATAATATCTTTACATCATAATGTTTTATCAATGACTCCCTCCAAAATCAGAATTCAACTCGGGTTACCCAATTCAAATTCTTTAACTTGTGAACTTTTAACTAATAAATGAATTATTCTTCTGTATTGCTTAACAGCTAACAAAGTTCAGTTTAGTTTAACATCATTTTAGAGCAACACAAGAGATATTTTATGATTAATCATTTTATACCTGATAGGACCACAAGTAAGACACCGTTACCGTCACCCCCTCTCCAAACATCCAACCCAAACCAACTAGAGGACTTATGATTCCAACTCAACCATCATGGCACAGACTCTTTTATGGATTTTTTGTTGAAATGGGTTTCAGAACTTCTATGGTCCCTAAGATGGGCCTTAGCTACCACAACACCTCTAACTGCGAACAAAACTTCACAATGACTTTAACATATATTTTAGTATTTCTCGGAACGTTGCTAGAATATAACTTTGCAATATTTACATTTAATCTACTAATTAATTTTAAATGCACCTCATTTGATATTTTCCTCTCAATAAAACCATCATGAACTGTATTCATATTTTTTCTCATTTTAACACTAATTTATTGTAATGAAGTTTTCTTGCCATTTCTATGCGCGTTTTTTACTGAGATGACACTGAATGGAGTTGGAGTTCAAAGTGTTTTTTTTAATACGGGATAGATAACTGAATGAAAAACGGTGGAATGTAGAATTGAATGCGGAAAGTGAGGAAATAGGAATAAATCAAGTAAAAATTCTATTATAAAATATAACAAGAATAAATATTGTAACTGAAATTTGTGGTGGAAGTGTCAGAATACTAACAGTGAACGCCGTGGTATCTTCCCTTAAGTGTCTGTTTGCACAGTATTTTTACTTGTTTCATGTTTGCAAGGATGGAATTTGGTAATCGATTTTCTTCTAGTGTGTCAGAGGTTTTAAATTTAGTGCGCTTGTGTATTCAGTAAAACAAAAAGTAGAAGATAATTAAAATAAATCAGTCTACTTTTTTAGTATGTAGGTATGTAGGTATGTAAAGGTATGTTTTAAAAACTATTGCATTATAATGTATAATAAATGTGAGATGAAACGTAGATATTAGATTATAAACTGTGTATAATAAGTAATAAAAAACGATGACTTTTTAAAGACTATGTGGTGTGCAATATTTGCTGTAGTTTATTCGGACAACATTGAATCTTTTATTCGAAGTTATTCTCCATAAAAGATCTGAACCATCAGATAACTAAAGCGGATATGTACCTAAATGTGTGTGTGTGTGTGCGCGCTACAGTTTTAAGAATATAAAACCTAAATTAAGACATCAAATTTAACAACTACATATTTTTTTGGATTGTGAGAAAGAAATATTTTTAGACAATAATAAAAATATAAATATTATAATTAGTATCTGATATTATTTTAACAGACAGAATTATAGAATTGGAGCACTAAAATGAAGAAAAGTTTGTTATCAAAAATCTGGAGATCAAAGAAAAATTGTAGAAACTTGAGGCGTTGACAGAAGATCCCTAAGGAAATTGAAATTTTAATCAAAATCATAATTCATTCTACTTTTCAATGACTGTTTATGAATTTAATTTCTTTTGATATTAATTGTGGGTTTATTTCCTTATCCTATTATTTTTCGAGTGTCACGTTTTGTGGTTTTTAACTTGACCTCCAAATTCTTAATCAAAAGATAATCCTTCATTTTAATATGCTAATTAAAGCAGATTTTTAACACTTTTCCATATTTTTATTATTTTCAATTATTATGTCTCGTGTCCGAAAAGTAAGCATAATTATTAAAATGAGAAAACTTTCGTGTTAATATGGTTCATAATCAATGGTGGAGTATCATGAGACATACAATTGTCGGAACTCACATTTTACAATGGAGATACGATCATGAGAGCATGTAGGGGACCGAACAGAAAATGGCGAAGAAATTAATTTGAATTCAATCTTTTCTCATAAAGCTGATAATGATTTGCAACCTTCGTCAATGGTTTTGTTTGTTATGTGTTCTATGGATTTTCGTAAGAACAGCAAGAGTCTTGGCGAAGATATAAAAGTTTTCTTAAAAAATCCCAAATTTTCCCGGATGTATTTTTAGTAATAACATGCAGAGTTTGCAACCAAATTCTGAGAAAATTACAGAATAAATGAAAATGTGCCAGCAAAGCATTATACCACAATTCAAAGTAAATACTGTGAGTATTCAAGGAAGAAATGAGTATTTCTAGCAAATAATTTATAACTGGCATGTGCGAAAGCTGGTTCAATTATTCTCATTACTTTCGAAGCCAGATATATGAGTAACTTATATAAAAGTTCGAGTTTAATACGTTAAGTCTCAGAGTAATATCGACATCGCAGATGTCTGGATTTCAGTTGCCAAACAGAAAATAAAATGATGAGGGTATTTCCCAAATTAAGATTTTCTAAACTAAATTTTTCTTGAGTCTCTCAATTTGTATATTGAATTGTATAAAGGTTAGAAATGCTAAATACATTTGTGGAAAAGCCCTCGATCATTTATCTGCCTCGTTCTAAAATCTCTTTTAATCACTTATATATGTTTAATATAGTAATTTTATATCAATATTACATCCTTTTTGATGGTATTACAATATTTATTTAGTAACTAGAACATGTGTTCTCGTCTATACGTATATTAACAAAAAAACGAAAGTATTCTAAATAATAGCCTGAAAAACAGAATCAGGAATCAAGTGGCATTAGCTTTCTTTTGTTAATAATTTAATTTTAACAATTACTATGTTTTCTCCGAGTAAAAAATAATACATAACCCTTTGTCTATATTCAAAAGATAAATAATTTATAATATTTTAGTTACAAAATTCCTTAAATATTCAATTCAGGTAAATAAGTACGTAAAAGGAAAATATCGGTGCATGTAAATAGTCAAATATTCTAAATATAAACGTGTAATATCATAAAAATTTAATGACTTATGTTTTATTACCTACACTCCAAATCAAAAAAGAAAACTTGATTAAAAATTAATACAAAAATTTTAAAAATACTTATCCTTTGTTGAATTAACGGTATTCCGCTGATTCAAGAAAATCTCCAACTGGTCCCAAACGAGAATATAACGAATCAGCATAAATGAAAACAAGTTACACTTGCCTTTCGGCTCATTGTCCTTTTTTTACACAATTCAAATGAATAAGTAACGGTTAATAAAAGGAAATTTACGATCCATTAACAATTTTCTTATGCTTAAATCTTAATTGGCCCGCCGATATATCGTCGCTAATTTATACATAAAAATATCCTGTTTGAGTTTTCTACGCCAAAATATAAATGAGTATTCGTGCGTCTCGATAATGACGCAGTCGAAGGGATGGATACATTTAAATCCGCAATCGTTACCGTCTTCGCTGGGCTTTATACATTATAGATATACAGATGCGATTCAAAATTCAGAGAACAAACTATTAGGGGAAATATAGCAAAAAAACAGTCAAGTCTGGTCTTATGAAAGATGATGAATATCACTGATAAGAAATTAGGATAGCAGAATATGCTAGAAAGTGACAAGAAAAACTGTTTATCTTGACGATGGTTAGACGGGAAATGTTCTACGTGCAGGTTGCTGGAATATCCTCGTACTTCATACCATCATCCCAGTGAAAATCTTGGACAAATATTTGAGACGTATGTTGTCTAGTATCATTTTGTCATAATCATGCTGCAGTACCCGTTGCAAGTTAATTAGCCATCGCATGATGCTTCCCCATCCATATCAGCATTCACAAACTGTGTGCTGTCTTCCAATACGCAGTAGAACATTAATCCTTGTCGTGGTGTGATGGCCAATGAGGCTGGGCATTACACGCCAGATCGTTTTTCCAGCCTCTTGCTTCAAATTTCTACCCATATTTCTTAGTTTATCACTTAAATATGTTTAGAATCATACATAGAGAGAAATGAGTAAAAAAATGATAGATAAAATAGGAGAAAAAATAAAAAAGCTAATTGGCATATATAGGAATAAATCACCCACGCTAAGGACTCCACATTTCTGTCGATCGTGAATTGTCAAATCTGTATAAAATTTCTGTATACTTTATTGAAAGGGGTCGAAATATCCTCTATCTGTACTTACTTAATTATCAGTTTTCCTGTGTGTGCACAATAAATTTCCTTCGTATACTTCAGCAAGGGTGACAAACTGAGCTCTGGACGAGACACAAGCCAAATGATTATTGCTTAGAATGGAATGTGGAAACTCAGACTGAAACATTGTTAGACTCATTTTCACCTAGGGGATGTCTTATTAGGTGAGAGGTGAGAAGAGGGCTCAGGGAAGAACAGTCGAAAAATTCACAGAAAGAAAAATTGTTAGCTGGGTACTCTGCATACCAACTTCCCTGGCACAATGCAACTGAACGAAGCATAACAG
>BGPR01002418.1:0-68624 GCA_013235015.1 Araneus ventricosus | reverse complement strand
TTCATTATTACGATCACTAGCAGAATTTCAGAATTTCGTCAAATGATGCAACTACCTTCAGGAATAAAAAACGCAAAAAAAGTAATTTCGCCGAGTCTCATAAGGTCCCTTTTAAAATCAGAGCGCTCATTTAAAATTATATAGTATGCTATTTCTGAAACAAATAATATATTCAACAAACTACATTTAAAGAAATATTTGATTGCATTTTAAGGCACAGTATTAGATTAATTATCCAAATCGATACCTCATTCTAATAGGTATCGATACCTAATTTTGTTTTAAAAAAATACGAAATAAGTTTAGATCATATTAACAATTTATAATCTGAAACAAAGCTAACTTTAAACGAAAAAATAATAAATAAATATAAGATGAAACGTAAGATAAAAAAAGGAATCAAGAAGATAAAAAAAATCCACAATAACGGATAAGATATAAGAGTTTCATCTAAACACCTGGAAGCAGAACAGAGAAAACCCTGTTCTATTTTTTTTTAATATATTCAATTGCTTATTACCTTAAGCTTGGTCCTTACTTTCTCGCTGAGAGATAGGCTATAGTTTAACACCTACGTTGTGAAGGAGTATGGAAGTAAGAAGAAAAATCTTTTTTGGCTAGTGGTATAAAAGGAATAAAACAAACTCAAAGGGACAGGTTTACAAGAAGGTGGCACATCTTTAAGAAATAAAGTCGACAAACTTGCAGATAACACTTTCTGTCTTTAACGTTCTTATTTATTAATTAAGTTTAAAGAATTAACTAGTATAATAAATAGCATAAAAGACAGAAAACATAGAAATAAAATGATTAATAAAAAGATGTTATCATCAAATCCTTAAAACGTTGGTTACTGCCAAAAATAAAGCAAAAAAGTAAAAGATAAAACCTGTTTAAAATAGAAGCAAACTTTGCCATTTTCATTGATTTGTAAAGATGGAAAATTTATTTTTACAACAGATAGTCATAGAGAAATTAAATTTAGATTTTGTATTCAAATAGAATTCAATAGATAATTACCATTGTGTATTAATTCGAGGTTTTTGTAGAGCAAAGCTTACCTAAGGTATATAATAAGTAGATACTATCTGATTCCCACGTAGTAATACATTATTGGCACCTTGAAGAACGGAATAAAAATACTTTCACGTCTAATAGTTTAAATGAAATATTATAATAAACAAGGATGCATAGCTTTTGATTAATAAAAAATCCAGGCCTTGACATTTCGGTGAAGTACTGCTGTTTAGTACTATAAGCAGCCCCATACCGTTGCTGAGTAAAGCACTTGAACCTCGCCATCATTGAAATGTCACCATGCATCAATCAAACAGGATAGGGAGGAGAAGAGGCAAGCTCCGTGACCACCTATTTTTACTATTCTGTATTCTACGTTAATCACAACAATTTTACAACCATAATTATAGATTTAGTTAACTTACTTAGTAAATTAATTTAGAATATCCGACGTTCAATGTCCAGGCTAGGAAGACCCTTAGAACCAGAATTTACAAAAAGACTAAAAATATTCCAAGAACATAAATAGTTTAAATTAAATACAGAAGTATTAGAAAGTATTAATTAAAGAAGAAATTCATGCACGTGAGAACGATAAAAAACATTTTTAGAATATCTATTTGAAAACATTTGAAAAATTAAGTAAAATTAAACAGAATATAGCATCGAAATGAAATTAGTGTCATTGAAACTAAATTTTTAAACATTAGGATATTGTTGATTTGATTTTTGTGCGATAATATACTTCATAGGTATTGCTAAAAGTTATTAAAATTTAGGTAATTTTTTAATTAATTAAAATTCAATCAAAATTTCGCAAAGTTCTCCCTTATTGAGCACCTACTACACAAGAAGCAAAAACATGCCAAAAGTTCAAATTTCTAGTCCTACTGGTTTGCAAGAGTTTTAGATACACTTTTAACTAACAGAAAGCTCGTGCAAAATTTCGCACATTCAATCTTTACATTTCCACCCCTACCCTCCATAAACTAAGCACTTTAGCGGAAAATGAACATGGCACTTGATTTCAACGCTGTAGGCTTTGTATTAGTAAAGGAAAATGTATGTTGACAATAGAATTTATAAGATTGTTAGGTGCAGTATGCCAAAGGCCATACATCGCTTCTCGCCAATCATTTCAGTTAAAAAGCATTGTGCGAGGTCAGTACTCGAGAGTGTGACCACCCTTAACACCAATTTTTCTTCTAAGTTTAATTTTAACAAACGACTTGTGTTAATATGATCAGAGAGTACTCTGTCAGAAATTGATGAACATTATATCCACTGATACCTAATACTTGGCTCTAGGCTTTCTATTAGTTGAGAAAAAGGGATGATGGAAATGCAAATAATTTAGAGGATACATTTTTATGTTATTAGAGTTTTGCACTGTTATTGGTGCTTCTTATCCTGTATCATTTTGCTAAAAGATAAATTTCGTTGATAGAGTAGTGCGTAAATTTTAATGTTCTAATTCATTATTTTCAAAATCACGAGAATTTTCGCAATTCAAAAAATCAACAGATAATAAAGTTATTAATTATATCATATTGAAATACGAGCAGAACCACATAAAATATTTCTCTCATAGGATTTAATAAATGAGAACAATAAACTGTCATGCACAAAGAAATCTTCAATTTGTTACAGTCCACATTGTAACTGAATATTTTTCAAGTTAGGCACAATTTCAAATGTTCATCACTGATTGACCCATAATTTGAAATTTAATGTATTCATGTGAATAAAATATTTCTTACATTTACTTAAAAGAAAAATTTTCCGTGAGATTTCATTTTCCGTGAAATAAAAGACAGTGTAGCTGAGCTAGAACTGTTTCTTGCCCGAAATATCTTCCACTCAAAAAATGCAGGGAGTATTATAATTCTGAAAATTTTTTAAAGAAAATGAAATCATCATTATCCGATTCATTTTTTAAAATTTTACAAATAAAGCTGTACCAGTTTTATTTTCGTCTTATCACACCCAAAGAGTTGCATAAAACTTGCCTCTGTTTGCGAACCAATAGAGCTAACATCTTATTTATTAATTTTATAATCAGGGTGTTTAGATGGTACAGCTACACTCAGAGAGTTGTTAATAAACAGCAAGAGGAACAGATATTAAAATGGAACATTTTGTTGAAAATCACGTTTATTCGTTAAAAATCGCGAAAATACGTGTGCAGGCTCTGTCTCCAGATTATCATATCAATTATTCTATAAAATCATTTATGGGATCGCTCAGAATGTCTGACTTAAAATGCTGGCACTGGGGACCCATTCATTGATTTGCATAATCTCCAGAACGAAATCCATTGATAACTCCACTTCAGGTGTCACTTTTAATCATTCCTTTATTTAACGCCTATGAAAACGCCTGGGAATCTAATAGCATGGATTTTTAAGGAAAATGTTATTAGTACTTACATTTGAAGTCTTTGAACAATTCCCAAAGAATTTTTTACTTCGTTTTTAGTAATGATATCCGCTACAGCTAATTTGAGAAATAAACCATCACTTAACAAGCAACACCACCATCTCAATTTTCCAAATTTCGCTACAGGCAGAAAAAATGGAATATTTTGCAACCACTAACGAACATTCTGATCAAAATTTTGAAAAAAAATTAGAAATATTCGTTAGTGGCTGCTAAATATTTAGTTTTTTACCTCTTGTAAAATTTAGAAATTTTTGATAGACTGCGTTTCTTGATAAGAGACGAAATCAATTTTTAAAATTTTCACATGACGTAAAATTCTGCAAATGTATTTTAGATATTTTCACCTATTAAAAGTTGTTTGAATGTTCGTTTATATGTTCTGATGGAATATCGGATTCTGTTGATGTCTGCGAAAAATTCTTTGAGTTTGCCTCTGAAGTGTCTGAAGACCAAGTATAAATATACATTAACATTCAAAATGATTGTATAAATGTCTCTATTTATGCTATTTGGCGCATTGAGAAAGAAAGTAGAGAATATCATTATATTTCATATAGATATTTGGGGACACGGGAGCACGAAAAACAAAGAGCTAAATGGATGAAATTTGGCATGTGGTCCTAAAACTAAAAGTATGAATTGGTACTAATTCTAAAAAAAGGCCAAAAGACAGAATCTCTTTGAAGTCTCAGGCATCATTCTTTAGCTGGAAAACGTATTTTCAGTAACATAGTTTGATTTTCTCCATCACACTTAGATACAATTAGATTAATGAAATGTAGTAAGTATTAGACTTCAAAAGTGTAGATTTAAGTCTATTCTTTACCCAAATGGTCAATAGAAAAATCTCCAAAATGATGCATAATGGATTTTCTCTATTATGCGGTGAAGCTAAACACAAAGCGAGCAATATATATATCATATCTGGGAAATAAAAAAAATGAGTTGGTAATGAATTTAAAAGTAAAACAAAATACAACAAAAAATTCTAGATGAAGAACGATTCGAATTTTAAAGTATTTTTCCTGATTAACCAGCGAGCATCAGTAAAGATTTATTAATTTATTCGATGTTTAAACTAGGAACATTTCCTAGAATGGTGAAGAACATTCCAAATACATGTAAGGATTCAATTTATTAGTAAATAATAAAAGAGTGAGTGGCAACAGAACAACAAGATTATGACATCAGAGTTGAAAATATCATTATTCGTTCATAGCTATGTATTGCTGTGTATCGCTATCCGCATTTCAATTAAATAAATGTTATTTATTTTTATAATCTTTGGCTATATTTCAATTCTAAACTTATGTTTAAAGTCAATCACCATCTAAAAAATTTCTTTCATACCTTATATACACATTATATAAAATAAAAATCTCACACGAATCAAAAGGTTTTTATTCTTTTTGGATTACTACATTGTAATTGTTGAAATTAAAGCTTGTTAGTACAATGTTTTGAGCACATCACAAAATCTGCCTCAAGTAAAATATCACTCAAATTTTCTTCAAAACAGCACATTTTAATGGATTGAACCAATAAACACAGACACTTCTAAACATCTCTAAAAATTGCTTAAATATTTTTTTCCTTCATAATTCATCAGTGAAAAAAATGTATATGAGAAATCTTCAAAATCTAGAAATTTTCATGTGAATCCTTAGCTACATTGACTAAGGAGTAAGGATTGGCGAATTGCATGCTCTGTTTGGCACAATGCAGAATAAAAGATATATCACGTATGCGAAATATACAAGATGCCTTAAATCTGTAGATAAAGAATATGAGTCCACAACTATAACACTCGAATGAATAACAAACTGTGAAAAAAATTTATCTTTAGGTATTTGGCTAGGTCTACCAGATGGAATTTTATGTGTTTGTCGTAAAATTCTACGCTCTCCGTTATGCACGATATATTCAGGAAATAAAAACACGTGCTTCATGACTGGAAAGAATTAACAGTTTTTTTCCTAGGTTTTAACGAAATAGACGCGATATTAAATTTTATAATCAGCTTCATAACTTAAGTAAGTTTAATAATAACAAATGCTCAAAAGAAAGTTTTAAAGTCGATAAAACTTTTAAGACGTTTTTTTTACTGTAAAGGTGATGTGAAAAAATCTTTTGATTAAGAATCATAGATCGTAGTTGTGATAAAATTTAATGCTCCAAGTTATTTTATTATTTCATTGAATTATTATTTTTTTTTGGTAAACCGTATTCACTGAGTTCATACTAAAATTCGACATTTTGGTTTCAATTTCTTAATAACATTTGTAAGCCGACGGAATTTCAATATTATCCATTACATTGAGCATATACATTGCAGTTTGTCTCGGTATAAATTACAATCTTTTTTTCTATATAATTCACAGTGTGAAACAAGAAATAAAAATTGAAGTTACTCAGCAATCTTTAATTAATTCCTAGAGATTCATAAAAAAATCATTATAACAAGTACTAAATTGGTACATGAATATTAATTACTCTTACTTCTGAGAAGTTGACTTGAGTGCACATTTCACCGTTTCAGACCAGAAATGTCATTTAACGTCACTTTACTTTACTTTACACTACGACACACCCTTGACTCCAGAAATAAAAATCTCCGGTTTGCAGTCTGGATGAGTGTGCTTAGAAACTTTATTGAACAAAAAAAAGAATAAAGACATTTAATAACACTGGAGTAATCTTCTTTCCTATACATTTCTGCTTTTAATTTGAACTGGAGAAGTTCAATCTAGTATAAATATCCTTTTCAAATGAAACGTTGTTGTATCCTGTAATTTATTTGCATTTAAGCCGGATTCGAAAAATGACTTGCTACGTTTCACAAACATTTATTTTCACGTCACGTTAGCATAAATACACGGACAACAAAAATATCGCGAACAAGAAAAACAGAAGAAGACGGTAGCCAAAACGCATAACCGAATTCTAGAAGAACACTCAATAGAATTTAAATGCAGTACGAATAAAAATTTATATCAGGAACAGTTGTATTGATCTTTGAAATTATTTCTTTTGTTGAATAAAAAAGAGAAGTAGAAACATCGGACCATACCATCATTTTTAGGGGCAATTAATGATGGTACGATAGCTTGTATGAACGTAAATAACATTGGAACTTCTAGTGAAGAAAAGAAAGATAAAAAAGTAAAAAAATTAAAATATATATTCTTCTTTTAGAAAGAAAAAAGAAATGATTTCTAATTCTTCATTCGATGCAGAAATTTAATGTTATCTTCCTATGTATTTAGAATCCATAGAAGGATGAGAAATATTTCCATTTCTACAAGAAAACATATTATTGAGTTATTTCCGGAATATCTGTGCATTATTTAGAAGATACAAACTTTTTCTCATAGGAAAGCTTCACTACTCCCTCTTAAGTTTCAGCTGAATTTTCCAACCATGATGAATCTGCTATGCATAATTTTTCATCGTCTTAACGAAACCAAAAAAAGAAAAGGTTTTACAAATTTGTTACTAATTGTTTAAAAGGTATCGTAAATGAAAAACTGCATCTTATTCCCCATCCGTGCTGTACGTTTACTTCACATTTATTTGAATCCATCAATTTTAATTTATATATCTGTAGCATTTTTCCCATCGCTGATTTAATTTTTCTCTCAAAGCATTTAATTTTTATGAAACAATTTTAATGTATCAAAGCATTTTCATCATTTAATATTCCATAGGCTTAGTCTCAGAAACGCTTAATAATTCCTTCAATATGTTTTAAAAGTTTTCCTCATTATTACTATATTGCTTGTATTACTAAGCTGATGTTGCGATTTTTAATTTCGAAAAAAAATAATCATATTCGAATCTTTCTGTTTAAATGGGTGAAGTGCAGAATAAAACATAATACTTCATTATACATTTTGTAAGATTATTCTTGGGTAAAATTCACTAGCGTTCTCTGTTAATGCTCCATTCATAATAAATGATACCCTTATAAACAGATGAATGCGTGTCGTAAATTATTTTTAGTATTTTTAATTATTTTAAATATCAATATTACCGTTTATTTATGCATTTCTTTAATGATAACTAATTTCTATCGTATATGTTGAAAGGAACGTTTTTCCATGGAATTCGAAATAGATTTTTTTTTCCTTCTAATTAAAAAAATAATTATCTTTTCTCATTTCTAAATTTTCCGTATAATTATCATTCATAAATTATAAGAGATATAGATTTGAGAAGTTTTTGCTTGTTTATTCAGATTTAATTTTAAAAACACGAGATGTAAGTAAACTGATGGTCAAAATTTTAAAGGGCGTTAGAACTGTCCAAAACAAACAACTTTCACAACACAATATGGGGTCGAAAGTAACTGGCGAGCCGTGACAGGGAAGCTGACTGGTGAAAATGGAGGACAGTAAAGGCAAATAATAAAGAAGAAATGTCTTTGTCGTCGAAAACTTTACAATAAATGCTGAAACGAGCGACCACCAGCTGCGGAGTAAATCGCGCACATGTTGGAAGATTCCTGGTATTTCACGACTACCATGCTGATTTGGTCGATCAGCTTCTCCGGTGAATCGGAGGGATTCTTGTAAACCACGCTTTTTAGTTGTCCCCAGAGAAAACCCATTTCGTGGCAAATCAGACAGTACCTGCTGACGAAAGGTGTGGTTCTTCTGTCCATCTAGGCGATCTGGTAAAAGGACCGATTTAAGGGTCGTGGATGATTCAGATGAAGCTCCCCCTCGCGGCTCGAAGCTTACTTTCTGAACCACAAGGTATAATGAAAGTTGTTTGTTTTGACAAGTTCTGTCACAACTTAAAGCTATGACTATCACTATAGTTGCACCCTGTATAAGTAAGTGAAAGGATATCTCAATTTTAATAATATTCCGATTTAAAAATATTTGGATTTTAAAGACCAAAATATATTGAAAAATTTCAAATCATGGCTGCAATACATCATCACGTGAGAATTACTGATTGAACTTCACTTTGAAATCGTTATGTTTATTTGCAGGAGGTAAAATGACGCGAAATCAATGTACATCGTAACACACTGTTATCAAATAGTCAAGAAAAGGGTCACGTCTCAGGTTGATATGGGAAACTGGATAGTCTTAATGCTAAATAAATGAAAACTACTGGCGAAAAGCATATTTTATCGTTTGTTCTCTTGAGATTGATACGCATAACAGTATGTTTATCATTGCATCATTACATTGATAGAACAGTAGTAGGATTATTTTTTAACAAGCAACAAGGTTTCTAACTTGTCTTTTAACAGATTCTTCCAAATAATTTCAAAATGTTGGAATATTATATAATTCGCGGTTTTCAGCATATAAATTGCTGCATCTGTTAGCATTTATCCATCATACAAACGTCATGGATGAGATCTTTTCTGATTATTGTTTCAAACGTTTAATCATTAACGCTGATTTCAAACTAAGGGATCTATCAACAATGAGCAGGATATTTGAGTAGGAACAAATGTGATTTTTTTAAATATTCAATATATGCAGTTTGCAAACAAATTTGAATTTACGCCACCACAACAAACTTTTATTTTTAAAACAAACGTTTAATTAAAACTTCAACTTAATTCTCTTCTGTTTCGTCAATGAATTTATCAGCGAAATTCTAAATTCTCTCAATGAGAGTATTTTATGTTTTTGTAGCACACTTTTTCTTAAATCGCTTTCGAATTCTCGCTCTCCTAATTGAATCTTCTTTCCCGTCTTTTTCCGTTCTATTCTGTTTAATGTTTGCTTTAAAGGAAAGATTTACTGTTATGTAAGTAAAAATTGCTTGCACTGAAGTCAACAAACAATAAATACGTTTCGTTATAAGGAATTGCAAAAAGCGAAAAATGAAACCTCCAAAAACAGTACTTCTGATTGTTTCCTTCAAGGAAAAAAAAGTTTTAACATATTTCAAAATTAAACCATGGGATGAAAGGCACCTAATGTCGATTTCCTTTTTATAAATAATTGTAAAAAATGAAACAAAGGTTGGCATTTTACTGCATGTTATTTGCGATTATGTAATTTTTTGAGAACCTGGCCTATATTTCGTCTAAAAGAATTTCATCTAACTGTTAGTCTGTATTTGGAAAATTCATATCTTAATTAAGGTTCACGCGTTCAATTCATAATTTTCCAAGAAACATTCCAATTATTTGACAATTTGTATTGTTCTGAATTACTGCCATTTTAATTAGATGCACTTAAGACCATATTGATGCATTCACTGAAGAATACAATTAGATTCCGATTCCAGCGAAAAAAGAAGATTAATATGTAGTATTTTGAAAGATTTTAATTATTAAAGTGTACCTAAAACCTCTTCAAAAATAGTTATTAAATTTGAACCTTGAATCTTCTTTAAATGAAGAATAATTTTAGATTGTTTTGCATACATTTTGAGATGAGAATTTGCACTCTTGAACAATTATTTTTGAAATGTTTTAATATATTTTATTTCAAATAATAATTATTTTAGTCTATTAGAGTAAAAAGAACAACATAATTCTGTTATGTCTTCCGATATGTATCTCAACAGCAATATGGACCCTTCTACACACTTGTTGATAAGAACTGTTCTCAGCCTAAGCACCTGCATATTAACCGGAACTTTCAAATATTGAAATTCCCTTAGGAAGGCTCAGCGTTCGGATTGATTAAGTATTGTCACATTCTGTGTTCTTCTTGTAACAATATGAAGTAAAAAAAATGCAATACAGAACTCAACTCCGAAGCCTTAAATCTGTTGCAAAGAAAATTTGGTTCTTCAAATATAATGCATGGATTACTGACATCTGTTTTTTAAAAGATAGAAAATGTATTTCTTCGGATATTTGTTTGAAATATACGATGGAAATTTATGTGCTTATCGTAAAATAATATTTGCTCCCTTATGTGCAATAATTCGAGAAGTTAAATAGGTAATTCCTGAGTGAAAAAGTCATAAGTTTCTTTAAAACTGAAAGATGTTACATTTTTAAAAGCTACTTTATAATAAGCTTCGTTATAAGACAAGGATTTAAAGCTTTTAAAATCTTCAAAGTTGCAAAACGTATATAAATGTTTTTTTTGTTTCATAAAAACAGTTCTTAAGATTTCCTTAATAAAATATTTGATGCAGAAAATAAAATACTTACAAAATTTGAGAAGTTACATTTAGTATACGAAAGAAAAAAGTTACGGAGGATTTTCCAAAATAGCATACGAATGCTATCGTTTTAAACAAGCAAAGTGTTTGTTTTTTTAAACTGGAGATATGAAAACCAGCAAATAACACAATGAAGTCGAAAAGAATTAGCTAACAATTTTGTAGTTTAATAGAATCATTAAACTATTAAAGTGTGATTCAAACTAAATAAGCACAGAATAATTATGTCAACTTTTGTAAATAAAAAAATTGGAATTTTGAATCTCTAGTCGAAACATCGTCATTTTTACATCACGCAATTAACAGAATGAATGCCAGCCTTAAAATGTGATGAGTGTAATAAAAGCAAAAATTCTGCTTCGAAGTTGATGTACAAAGAAAGCAATTTTTTCACCATAACATTACCAATATGTGAACAGGACTGAATTATAGTTGGACTGAGGTTCACAGGAATGTTATAGTTGAACCGAAAGTGCACAGACTAATGTTCTAGTTGGACTTGCGTTAGAACAGGTTTCTGTTAAGAAGAGCATGAATGGCAACAGGTGGAACACACGTGCTTTTCGGGGTTCGTTCGGCTAGATGTGATGGAGAGGTGAAGAATGGGTTTGGAGTGATGTCGTCTTCCCTTTTTTTTCTTCCTGCTTTTACGAGTTGCTACTTAGTGTACGATCAATGTTTTCGTAAGATCGATTGAAGCGAGTTGCCATGTGCTTTTAGGACATATTGTCCCAAAGAATTCTTCATCACAGGTGTTTATACTAAAGTGTAGCATTATGGAGATCTCGGTTTGAGTGAATAGTTTTTCAAGCTTCGTTTCCTCATCCTGATGTTAAGCATGCTTTGGTAAGACTTTTTTCTCAACTGCAGATGAAGCTTCCTTTTTCTCAATATGTTGCAACATTCTTATAGTAACTATTACAGATAAAACAATATTTTTTTCCACAAGTATCACATTTTTATAGTAATAATACACATTTTGCATACACGTGTTTAAATGATTTTTATAGATCTTGATGTGTCGAATGTTTGTTCTACAGTAATGTCGTGGTTAAATGTTAATAAATAGTGTTTTTCTTGTCTAACTCAATTTTGTGCTCTTGCCTTTGGTGTACTAATTATTTATACGATCACAGTGCCATTTTATATGTATTTCTTTTCAGTATTAGGGTTAGGCCCGACTTAATATTTTTAGTCACACCATAACATTATGGTGCCGCGACATAAAGTAAATTTTTCAGGTTGAGAACTGGGCACCAATGTGTGAGAGCACATTTTTGAATTTATGATATTACTGAAGGTTTATTTGTATGTATTTGGTGTAATTCGTATTATTTCTCAGTATTAGTATTATTTCTCACTCTGTGCATGCAGGGATTTAAGCATAAAATTCGTTTCAATTTCATTACAACAAAAATTATACTTAAAATTACTTTTGAAAAATGTAATTAAAATTAAAGAAAATTTGCTCTAGAATAGAACTGGTATCACTTAAAAGCGAAAGTTTTGAATTTTAAAATGGTGTAAAAATGTTTTTTACCATAATATGCTCATAAGTTAGTGAGGAGAAACGTTAAAATTTCAATATGATTAAAATGTTAAAACGTCCTTTATTAATGAGCCCATATTACCTAAAAAGTAATTACAATTGTATATAAAATGAAATAATTTTGCTTAAAGTTAGTATTATAAAAATAGTTAAATGCTGATTTAAACTAGATAACAGGTGCTGAAAATTCCTGCCCAAGTTTATCCACAACAGTCCTACAATAATGCTGCACAATGTGGCACTTCAAATTTACACGTTTCAATTCCAGCGCGATGATAGTGAGATTGTTTTGATTACTTACATACATTACAGAGTAAAAATACTTGGAAAATAGTTCAGAACAACTTGGAAAATAATTCGGAACAAGTTGGAAAATAATTCAGGGTGAGGTGTTTTATAAAATTTTGTATCGCTTTTTTCCCAGGAAATAAAGAGAAATGATTTCAAATTCCTGAAGTATTGCAGAAATGTTCAGACAACAAATGCGCACATATAATTTAAGACACACGGGAAAAGTATTTATTTCTTAGAAGTGAAATTCCTGATTACAGTTTTTATGGAATACATATAATGTTGTGATATATGTTACCTTTCTAACAAGAATAAAGCAAGTTGCACAAAATATTATAGACAGTCAATTTTTTTTATATAAAAAAATAATTTTGCCTGCGTATCTTCTCCTGTCCTGACTAAACCTGCAATCTACGGTTTAATCACGCCGTAGATTACAGGAATAAGTCAATACACTTATTGTGTTGCAAAATGTCTTATTTTTAAAATGAGAAAAGTTATCCAATCTTGAATTATGTAAAATTTTTGTTTATAAAATTGTAGGCTGAGTTACCACAGAAGATGACAGATTATAAACCGTTCTGAATAATTTAATAAATAATTGTAAAATGTTTTCATAATGCCAATGTAGAGGAAAGCCGTTTTCCCAGAATGATTTATAAAAAAGATAATTGTAAATCTTTCCAACAATTATAAAATTAAACGAGCATAGGAAGATAATTGTCTGGATTATGATCAGTTCCCATTTAAAAATCTTTGTTAGCCTTAACATTTAGTCCAAAATAATTCCATGTTTATAAGTTTAAAAAACCCTCGATGCAAATAAAAATAATAAAATTTTTTTAATAATTTTATTGCATTTTGACAGTTTAAATACTTACCTTACTTTAGTTAATCTTATTTATCTATTTATTTCACATCCTTAACATTATGCAACTGTTTGTCAAATAATCGTTTATCAGTGTCGCCCTGTTTCTCGTTTGCAGCTTTTGGAAGCATACGAGACAGAGGCACTCGTCTTTGAAGAAAATAACAGCAACAACAAAAAAACTTAGCATGGCGCGTTGCATTATGACAGAAGGAAATATTCCTACTATATTTAAAATGAATATATTTGATGAACCATTTTTAAATTATATATAAATAGGTCTGCTGTCTAGGTATGTATGTATTTGTGTTATAAAAAATATATCAAAGCTTTTCATATGGACTTGATAATCATTCAATCAGGCCTTCAACTTTATCTCACTTTAAACATGGTGGACAAACAAACCATCGCTTTTGGCTTTGAATTTTACCTATTTGTCAAACTGTTCTATTTTGTGCTGTGTATTTTTGTCAATTAAATAAAAAAAATTTATTTATAAATCAAGCACAAGAGAAACACCAGCAAAGTTATTCTAAAACATTCATTTGAAACAATTACTTTAAGAATGATAAATTTTATTCAGGAGGAATACAATTTTTTGGATTATAGCCTCTTTTTCTGCTATAAATTATTACTAGCCTTTATATTTTATCTAGTGAGTATTCCATTACTCCCTTGATGAGGATCATTTCATCAACTGACGAGTACAGAATTTTAACCTAAAAAACTTAAGAAATTATCTTATCGTTTCTAAATAGTACTAAAATAACTGAATTGAAATAATTTTAAAGAAACAATTGGAATATTATTTTTATTAGTTCTGATAGAATATTATTCCTATTAAATATACATTATCCTGATTTCGTTTCTAAAATTTGTCTTCAGTTTGAAAATGCGTAGAAAAAGAAACTAAAACGTTGTCTTTGAAGATATAAATTGATAAATAAAATAAAAGCTTAAGAAACTCACAAAACACTGCATTTTTCATTCCTTTATTGCGTAATGTTAATTAAGAATACTTGAACTTTAATTCAACTGACTGATTAACACCTCAATAAACTTGAAGGCTTTAGGATTCCGGATCCAGAGGCATAATTATAATGATTTCAGGAGTAATCGTTCAAAGTTATTACACTTCATTTTAACAAGGGAGATCTTAGAAGAATCTCCTTTCTAACAGTTGTAAATCTAATCTGCTTAGAACCAGGTTTTGTGTTGGAAATAAAAAAATTAAATAAAAGGAATACAGCTATACATCGTACTTTTTGAATTCATCTGTTATTTAATTTCCTGCAATGTAGTATTTTAATGAAAGTACACGGGGCTTCATATACATTAATGAAGGAAAATAGAAATGGATAGACTAGCTATGTCTATCTAAAAACTCTTAATAAGGATTTCTTGAATGATGATAATACGAAATAGACGCCTATTCCTTCCATTTACCATAATTGAAGATCGATCTCATGAAGACTTTGTCTACATCCTCAAAGTATTGAAAGAATCTTTTGAAACTTTTTCTTAAAATCATTTTACTAAAAATTTCAGGGTCTTTCCCGTGATTTCATTTTCAGTATACTACATGGCTTTTAAGGTAATAATCAGTGTAATATTTTGATATACTTCAAGTTTAGTTTATACTTTTTTTTATTACTTCAATTTTATCAAGTTTATAAGTCAACTTTCGCTGTAGCTCCCCAAACTGGGCGGGAATGTACTATCAGATGTGTGCCAGATGTTAAACTCTTTTGAAAAGGGAACTAATCAAATAGAAATCAATGGCTTTGAAGATTTCACTATGATGTTCTTCAAGATTTTATAAGAGATAATTTAAAGCTAAATGGTAAATAAATATTTATTATCTAATTTTTAAAGTAATTATAATATTATTATTTTAATAATTTTGGATAGAAAGCCACTTCCTATATACATAACGTCGAAAGAGTTTATCTTTCCCTTGAAATTGAAAATGTTTATGAATATTTTCTTTTTTCCCTTATGCTTGTTATAGGTACAGTATTTAAATAAGCCACCAAACAAAACTTCAACTTGACTTGAAAAAATTAGTATAATGAATTTTAAAACTTTGAAAATTTTTAACAGCTTCAACAGAGTTTTAAACAAACTTTGTTATAAAGTTCACTTAGATAGTGGAGGAACTGTAAAATTAACAACGCGTGACTTTCGGTAGACTACGTAAGAAATTAGTCGCTTTCCTTTTTATGAGTCACCTGTTAACCTTTTCGGATTATTATGCATTGGGGAGACTGTACATTTTTATGACTAAAACATAAACTTACATCTTATAGTGTACCGAAGAAAGTAAAGAAAACTATTTTTTATAGAACAAATAAAAAAATTAGTTTTGCTTTCACCAGATAGCTGGTAACTGTAATATTTTTTCCAACAGATTTCAGATTTCAAGGAGATGCATCGTATGCTTTATGATTTTCTTATTCTACATTATGCTAAGCAAAGCACGAAATGCACCAACATATAATCAGTCCGGAAGGCACGCATCTCAAGGGAATTCCTCAGCTTCAAAACAATATTTTTTATTAAAGAGGCCAAGCAATACGTGCGTTTATCTGGTAATAAATCACACAAAACATTTTATTTTCAAGATGCATTAACTTAAGAAAAAAAGTGCTATTTTACAGCCGGCTTGGTGTACTGATGCATTACAATGTTCTGAAGCATATCAAACTCAGTTCTGGAATGGGAAAAGGCCTGCATTTGGTTAAGAATTTATTCTGTTCCAACGCGTATAGAGAAGAAAATTTTTTTTAAAAATTTTCAGAAGCTAACTCCTTAACTAGGTAATAGGCCCGATAACGTTGACATTTGGGCATTGAGTTTAAAAATCGAATCTTTCCATACCCTGTTCTTTTAGAGATTTGGTGAGAAGGATCGTACGATAAGGGTGAGCATAAACGCACCTTCAACAGCATCAGCCTATGGTGTTTGTGGCGCTCCAGTGGAGGCTTAAAAGAACTGAACTGATAAGATAAAGTTTAATTTTTATATAAATAGATGAACTATCGTGCATCAAATTCAGTCTAATTTTTTTTAGTTATTAAAGACGATGGCGTCCTTTTTGCTAATAAAAATAAAGATTTTTGTGTTTTATAGCCGTTTAGTTGATTATTTCAATCACAACTTGGCGGTCCAACAGTGTCACATAAGGATTAATAATCCTATCTCAATATCTCGCTCCAGACAGAGCTCCTGTTGGGATGACAGGGAGGTCAGTTTTGGCCAGTCAAAGATTTTTCAGACCAAACCATAATCCCACCTACTCTATATTTGTATCTTTCTCTAATGTAAGGCTAGTTGTATCTGGTCCTATGTTCTCACCAAGTCAGAATACTGCCAGAATCATTTTCGAAATGAAACATGGAATCATCTATAAAAAGTACCGATCTTCACTGTTGTCTGGTAAAAGTGACTTGCTCTCTGGCCGGAAAAAGCGTGAACATATCTGCATCCGGATATAAATAAAGCACACATTCATACATATATATTTCCATTATGAAGATGTCTTCGTACTGTAGCAAAAGATGTTCTTTTCAGAACCATGACTCAAAAACGAGGTGAGGCACAGCAGTATTCCTCTTCTTCGGACTAAAATAAACTGTTAGTCGCCTTTAGAATGGGTTTTACAAGTCTCTTGTAACGGAAGTCTTACAAGTATCCTTGTAACTGAATTTTCTTGTTGGAACTGATTCAAAAGTCTGTGGACTACAATGCGAAAGATGTCGAGACGCCTTATAACATCAACTCGTGATAATCCTTTTTTCCTTATACGAGACCGCCCTTCATCATAACGAGCGGGGTGAACTATTTCACCTAATCAGCAACAGTGTCATACCCAAAATTTGTCAACAGACATTATTTAGAAACACACAAAATTTTAGAGGACATAAAGTGAAAATCAAATATATGATAATATTATGGTTATTTCTTACAGGAAAGAAAAAGAAATATGTAATATTATTTTTTATTTCTTTTCTGCATCGAGTTTAATGAATGTAAATGTCTTATATAATATCTGTTGCTTTTATTTGGGTTTTTGTAATTCGAAAAATGGATTGTTTTGGAGGGAAATGTAATTTGGAAAGAATTTTCAGCGGTTTAAAAAACAATAGTTAGGCTATTTAAAGTTACTTTTCAGTAGCGTATCAATTAGTTACTAGAACATTTAGTCTCAGTGCTCATATTCGGAGTTAAAAATAGTTTTAGCAATAAGTCCATACGTATGCAGAAGTTATTAATGAATCTTTTTTTTTCTATCAAATGAGATAAACTTTTAAGAACATTCAGTCTTTCAAATGCTTTCATAATTGTCGAAATTCAGAAAAACAAGATAATGGACTATTGCATGGAAACTAATTTACATATTTCCTTTTTGTAGCTACAAATATGCTGGATTAACGTATTGTTGCGTAAGATCGCCGTTTCGGAGGGAATGGTATTCAACGTGCGTTCTAATAATATTTTTATCATTTATTTTTTCTCATACACTTTTTCTCTATGATTAAATTTTTTTCCCACTAATTTAATATTTAATTATAATTTTTAAACTCCCTTTATGATTTTTATTGTCCAAATTAGAAGCTACCTTTTAATTTTCTGCTTAATTGCTTAGTTTATATTTGGTATTTAGTGAAATCCTCCATCATAAAACTATTTTCCTTTCTACTGCAAATACCCATGTCCGTTTTAATTGTCTTTTGTATGTTTTTTTCAGCTTCATCAATTTTATTACATTTTCGGCAATATCCAATGAATTTAGCGACATTATAAAATATCTGTTAAGATGTTACTTACACTTTTTTGGCTTTATACTCAGATATTTTCTACCTTTCTTAACTGTTACTACTTTTAACTTTCTAAAATCTAAAATAAGAACATTTTTTTAAAAAATAAAAAGAACCAAGAAGAGTTAACGGCAAGTCTGTTTCAAAAATTTTATTCCCAAAAACTTTTTGCTCTCTCTTTGTAAGCTTCTCTCTTTCTTTTCTATTTATTAGTTCTTGTTCCTCTGGTAAAAGGGCTTCGAAAAAAAAGAGCTCCTTCTCTTTTCCGCTCTGTACTTTTCAAAGCAGGTGCTAACCATGCCTTATCTATCTCTAAAAAAGTAAAACTGGAAGTAGAATGCGATGTTGTAAGGTTAAGAAATAGTATGGGAGTTGAATTCGCTGATTCTTTTTTTTGTTTGTTTTTGTGCTTTTTTTTCGATACGATGATTTTTTGAGACAATTTAATGTCCTCTTATTCTTTATCATATATAATTTTTTTTATTGTTCAAATATGGTATTTTTCCAATCTATTGGCGTGAAGTTTCAAAAGGATTACTTTTGATTATAAAGATCTAAACTGGATCAATTTCGTACATTGTTTGTTATAAAATAAAACGTGTGTGCCACACTGAGATGCTGCTCTCAAAAATAGAGAAATTTAAAAAAAATTGTGGAGAATAAATACAGTTTTGTTAAAAATTTTAGACTTAAATTATTTATTTTCTTTTTTTCCAAGAAATAGAAGAAAACCGAGATAACCATTACTATAGTTAACAGTATTGTTCAGGTCTTTTGCTAATAAATATTTAAAATAATTTTTAGGAATGGTTCAAAGAGAGTTTTAAAACGTTATAAATTTTAGAAACCGTTCTTCAAATATAATTTTTTTACACTCTCTTTCTCCTGATTTTAAACTTATCAATAATCTGAAAGTTTTCACCTGAACTTAAAGTTTTTACAAGCAGTGTAAAAGTATTATCTTCAAACTGAGTTTCGAAAACCAAGGCAGCCATCTAAATATAAGACATGGCTTAAATACTTTTCAAAACTTTAAAATTATTCGTTCTAATTAAAACAGATTTAATGAGTTTCGTATATATGACACCGCAATATGAAAAATAATATTTAAAACTAACCGAAATTTAAGTTTAAATAAATGTTAGACCTTGTTTCATTCTGTTGTTCCTTGAGTAGCCAATTACCATATTAAAATTTTATATATACAATTCTTTATTTATATTGTTTGACGTACTGATATAATTACATAAAATAGATAATTACATTCTGTAATTTTCCTTCGGTGTTTTGTATCTTATTAAGGAATAATTTATGGAATCATTTATGTAAACAATATTTAAAAGATTTCTAATATACAGTTTTAAATTGTACTTATACTGATATTACTACTTCAATTAAAAAAAAATAATGTATATAATAATATGTTCAATACTAAAAATGTGCGTACAGCTTCTGTTTATTTTTTAAATAACCAGAAATTTAAATGAGCATAATTAAAGAATAGCATGTTTCTTAGGAGAACAAATATAATTAAAGTACGCACATTTAAGGTAAACAATTATTTTTTAAAATATGCTCATAGAATAAACTTTTCAACCCACACTTTTTGCTTCTTCATAATAAAGCAGCCATACATCACTAATCATTCAAATGACGTACCAAATTATATTCTCCACAACGATGCCGAGACTCCCATCAATCCTACATCTTCATTAAAATTGCAATTAAAATTCTTCAGTAACATTCCAAGAATGGATATAAATCCAAAATTCGACGCCCATAGTCTTGAAACGGAACAATAATGAGGAAAGATTCTATTTCCGGTAGTTAGATGAGAACACACTTAACGGATAAAAGAACAAGCTTTCTCACGTATTCGATAAAAAAATGCTACAAAGAGAGCTGCTCACATTAAGATAATGACTTGACATCTATTTTAAGCCTCTTTAATTTATTTTCTTACCAAACCGAATTTACTAAAATATTTAAAGGTTTCATTCCATAATATTTCGATTTTCAACAAATGTGGATTTCATCATCAGTATAAATTGATTTCTTCTGTAGTTCTTTTGAAAAAGAGTTACACGATTGATCCAAAGAATGTTTGAAACGGCTTAAAATGGTAGTTTTGGTTATTCGATTTTTTTCAGTTTGAAGACGCAGAATGGCATTTGATTATTTATGTTAAAAATCGAGTATATTTATTTTTGCATGTATAGTTTTTTATACAAAGGCAACTCACTTTTAAACTGTTTGCATTTTTTCCCGTCAGTGCCGTTATCACGAATAAAATTAAAGTTCTTAAGATCGGTGAATATGTCCGAAATACTTTTTGTCTAAATGAGGACACTTTATGTATCATTTTCCTTCACTGTAATGTTTAAAACATATATAAAAATACTATATAAGCGGAGAATAACTGTTTTTTGAAAATTAAGAGCATAACTCCAGTAGCACAGAAATATTATATAATATTTGAACAATATTATACAATATTATGAACACAGAGGAACAGCGAATACCGCACCAAAGTATTGTAAATTTTCACAAATAATATAAAAACAACGTTTTTTTATAAAAATCTTCATTTTAACTCAGGATATCATTCGATTGAGGTTTTATTTCAAAAAACTCCACTGGAACAATTATTCTTTAAGATGCTGAATATTGTATCATAATAAACAGTAGAATGCATACAATATTTTATTTTCTGTATTTATCGACGTTTATCAGCATTCTAAGGTGAATTTATTCATACAGTCGACAAATGGTAGCATGATGATACTGTAACACTTCATTTATCAACGTTTAATCATATGTCCGAAAAAATATTTTACAAAATGTTCATTTGAATAATAATGTTTACACAATCATTTTGTTTTACTGTATATATAAAGCGGCCGGATTCAGCTAAGGAAGTTAACCATAAGAAAGCTCTCACATATGCATTATCTATTGTCCTGTGAAAAAAATTAGAGTGTAATTCTCATCGTAAAAATATGCACGTGATATATTGTTGCGCTTGTATTTCATTTTCAATCAATACTGTAATTATAAATGTAAAAGGCGGCTCGTAATACATTTAAAGAGGAATAAATAAATTTCAAAATTATTTTAAAACCTTTCAAACATATTATTATAATTACAGTCGGACCTCTATTTAACGAATCTCTATTTTGCGAATTTCTCCATTTTGCGAACTTTTTCTTAAAACCAAGAACATTTTGCAAATTTCTTCATAAAATAACCTCCAAATAGCGAAGTGCATTCTCTATTTAACGAACTTTTTCTTGTCATCCAATATTTTTTTCTCCCTATTTCTCAAAATATTTCTAAACATTTCAAACTTATTCTTTCTTTTAACACATTTTGTGGTGATCAATGACCTTGAAGCTGGAAAATGTCAAAGCGAAAGTTCTTGAGCATCAAAAAAAAAATTTAATTCTTCATGAGGTGGATAAAGCCGTGAAAAAAAAGGATATTGCTTTAAAATTTGGTATTCCTCCAAATAGCTTATCAACCATAATAAAAAATCGTTATAAGATACAAAATTATGATTCATCGAATTCTTATTCAAAACGTTTAGAAGCATGTGTCTATGAAGATGTGGATGAGGCAGTTATGAAGAGCACAGTGTGAAAAATAAAAATAATACAGCAATGAATTGCGACGAAGATGATGAAGATGGAAATGATCATGATACAGAAATCAACAACCCTTTCGTATGATGACATGCTAAAATTCATTAATTTTAATATAAATTATTTTTTTAATTGAAAATATAGTGTATTACCGGACAATGTTTTACTTTATTCTTGTTTTCTTTGCAGATTTCTTTTTGATGGGTAAAATATATAAAACAAATAGGTATTAATTTACAAAATAAAGGTGTGATTAATTACTTTTTAATAATATTTAGTTTTTATGAATTTAAAATCTGTTTTGTGTAGTTTAAAGTATTTTAAAAGGTGAATCTCTATTTAACGAATTTTCCATATAACGAAATTTTTTTCGGGATTTAGCGACTTCGTTAAATAGAGGTCCGACTGTACTTTTAAACCTTATTACCTTAATTTATTAAATTATCAAACTTAGATATAAGAGCTAAAATTGCTTCCTCTTTGACTTAAAATTTAATTTTGTACTCGAAATTGTAACGATAAAATATAATTTAATTAAAAAGACTGTTCGTATTAATTGTTAATGTGCATGAAATTTCGTAGAGATCCGAACTCTGTAACTACATTTTATTATCTTTATTTATGCTCTCTGATGCAAGTCTAGCTGGTCCAGTGGTAAGGTGCCATGTTTAAAGCTTGCTGTAAGTAGAGGTGTTCAGAAAACAGCAAAGTATTACCCAGAAGTTCAGCACTCAGGAATTAAGCGATAAATATTTTTCCATGCTTCTAAAATGTATTTTTTAAAATAACTATATTGTTATATTATACAATATTATATAATAGTATTCAGTATAGTACAACATTATTTAATATGGTATAATATTATACAGTATTATATGGTATTATCCAATATTATGAAAAAAACATTGTACAATATTGAAAAAGTCTTACGTTTTACACTGTTTTAATATTTCGAAAAATATTGTACAATATTACTTTTTCGCATTTTATGATATTAGACAATATTATGTGCTACCTGAGAAGTTATTTTGGATTAAAAATCGATGTAAACTTTAAGATTTTAGTTCGATACAGTATTGTATCAAAATATTCCTACAAGACGACTTTCAAATAATCTCAAAAATTTACTATATACTCTAGAAATTTCAGCTTAGCGTGCCTTTTACTAGGATTCAAATGAATATAATATATGTTTCTCTTCATTGAAAGCTTTTTTCGTAGTTAAAACACAGAAAAACGTAAAAAGATCGAAAAGCAGAGGTAATATTTTATTTATCTGTAATATATTCCGCTTGATTATTTTATCAAAATACGAAAATTTGAGATAAATGCAATTAAAAATCTGGAAACTTCTGAAATTAATTTGGTATAAAAGGCAAATAGTCATCAAGATAGAGCATCAATAAGACTGTAACCCTACGAAATGGAAGAACACTACCCCATACGAAGTAGTGGAACCTACGAAGCCTATTACCTTAAACGAAGTGAAAAAACTCGTTTTTAATTAATCGGTTGAATTAATTTAGTATTAAATCAGTTTTATGCACAAACTGGAAAAACAATCCTGGTAGTATCTTGAATTTATAAGGCCTAAGGGTAGTATTAATTGCTGCAAAGATACGTGGATTATGACTAATAATATAATAAAGGACAATACATTGCAAAACACTTACTCTTATTGCATAATCGTGAATATAGGATAATACGTAATTTAAAAATAAAGCATATATTTATTTTATTCACAAAAATAACTTCTTTTCCATTTGTTCTTATATTAGATTTGCTTTTCTTGTTGTTCCTTCATAAGCATAAACATCTAAATACATAACTCTGACATTATCACAACACGTATATATTAATATTAAATTCACAGATTAAGTTTTGTTTAGTAAACACCTGAACTTTATATAAAATTAACTTAAATTTTAACTTAAGATGAGAATTTCAATTTAAGTTTATATTTAACATCATTTGATACGAAATAATCTTTCCTGTTATAAAGATATGTCTTCTTTACTAAAATATAAAAATGCTAAGTCTGAATATCATTTTTATTTATTTCAACTTTTTCTCGCTACTTCTTTCAGGTGGTATTCGACGGCAAACGTAGCAAACCATATATTTTGTGTTTGTACCTCTGTTTTATTTAATAATTCACTTCTCGTGGTTTCTGTCTTTTTATGGCTGTTATCATTTATTACCTCTCAAATACACAAAATGAGAAGGAGTAAAAAATGTAACGTTAAAGGGAATTAGGAAGAATTAACTGAAAGCCCTGTTCAAAGTTTTATTTTTAAGAGTTTTTGAACATCTTTTCTAAGCTTTCTTCCATTATGAACTTTTTATTACTTCTTGTTTCATTAGAAAAAGAACCTGGGAAAAAAAGATGGCCTTTTCACGTTTCCGCCCTGTGCTTAACCATACAGGTGTTAACCATGTCTTATCTCGCTCTGGAAGTAAGTAAAATGGAAGAACAGTGCGATGCTGTAACTATAAGAAAAAGTAAGGGAGTTTTGTTCTGAATTTTTTCCGTATAGTATTTTTCCGAGGAAACTTTATCTCTTTTTATAATTATTATCTGGATTTTTTTATACTGTCGGAAACTTGTTCTTTAGGAAGTTCCTTTGGGGAAAAGTTTTTCATTTCACAGATAAGAGTTGTTTTTGATTATAAAATGAACCAAGCTTATTTTGGAATTTTTTTAGGAAATGGTAGAAGTATGATTGTTTTATCCAGTGAATGTCTCTGTTTTCAAAACTCGAAGTGGCAATCATGAAAAATATTTTGATGTGGGTTGTGATAAGTGTTTTAATTCTAAAATGTTAACTTCTAGCAAATAAATATCCAAAACTTGATCATCGAAAATGCGAATGCATTAAAATCATTAGAAACCATTGGTATATATATCATAATTTCCAATTAGTTTTTAAAAATATTTTGAAATATTCATAATTTGACAGCGTGTTACATTTTAAAATCAAATTTTAATTTAATAGAAAAATAAATCAGCTCATCAACAATCTTTTATTGTAATCTAGTCGACCAGTTTGTTCGCGGGTAATGTAATTCTAATTGAATCTCTTACGCATTATTTCATATTCATGGTTCTATTAACAAAGTAATTTTAAACTTCAAATTAGATATTTAATCCGTCTACACGAACGTCCCTAATGGAATCAAGTAACTGTCCGTGTCATGTAACATTTAATTGCACGTTGTCTGCGCCAACTTCACTTTCGTATACCTCATGCAAAACATGTATTTGATTTCAACATTAAGGTGCGGTACGTTTTACCTCATATCGAATCGCCATATAATATCGAAAAGGAAGAAGGATTTTATCGCTTTTTAGCTTTGAAGCGATTACCGTCAAGATTTATTTTCAGTAAGAAGTAACACGATTGCATTAGCACCCATCTTATTTCTTGGCGTTATATTGGCCCTCGGAAAATTTGCTATACTTTTGCTTAGAGAGTATACTGGCTTCCAGATACCCAACCAGAGATATTTTTATAATCTGTATTTTATAAAGAAAACCGAAATGCATTTGTGGTAAAGATGCGCACAGTTGCTAGGAACATTATAAATTAATCCATTTCAATAGTCGTGTCATCGTTTCATATCAAACAGCCATGGAATACCTTTTCAATTATGCATTTATTTTTGAAAGAGAAGGTATCTATGCATTTTATCTCTGAAAATAAATTTTAAAGAATACCGAAATTCTTTCATGCTATTACTTAAAAATGATGTAATTTTAAAATGCTTCTATCATTATATCCATTCATATCATCATTTCATGATACTATCTTTATGATTAAATTATGGTTGAAAAGTTGATTGGATGATTGGAATGTTAATGTCAATTTTAGGTTTTCATCATTTCTTTAGTTTAATTTTTTAATAAAATCATTTATTAATTTAGAGAATGAAAGGGAAAACTCCAATTACCGAATGACAATATCTTCATATTATTTATATACCCTTGGCTAATTATATGAGATGTTCATATGTAGCATTTTTTACAAGTAGAACAATATATGTTTTATAAAACGCTACACACAATAAAAGTTGATCAACAGTTTTATAATACGTAGCTAATAAGGCATAAATTCATACACACCGAATAAATTGTTTTCTTTCTTTTAAATAAATATTAAATTCGCATTGATTTTAAAGTAAAAATTTAATTATCATTAACCCATGTACTATAAATTAAGTACAATTGATTATTAAAGTACATAAGTATGTAGGTGATATACTAAAGGAAAAATGAATTCTTAAACATTCAGAAATATATGTGCCTATTCTTCTAACTTCCTTATTGACATTGTAGTCTTGAAAAGATTTTACTTTGAAAAGTTTGTAACATGGATTAAAGAAAAATATTGGAAGTTAAAAACAAAAGAAAGAAAAAATGAAGCCAGTGTTATTTGTTTTTCCTGAGCTTTGATTTAAGAGAGTATTTTTATCTATTTAAATCTTAACGTTAGAAAGGTCGTTGTCTTTCGTTTGGAATTCAACATTCTCAGAAGATTTAAACTTTATATGAGAAACAAACAATATTTATTTCGATTTTTACTAAAGTATTGTTGCAAATAGTTTTTAAAAAATTAAAATTTGTAAAATGTAGGAAACAAAATTTCATGACAATAAATACGGTATCAGGGAAGAGATAGTTTTTTTTTTAATTTCAAGATGGTGCAAAAAAATATTTTTACTTGATAATAATTTTGGAAGAACACAAGAAATTTATTTAATTTTTATTAAATTAAATTCTAATGAAAATTCCTAAAAAATCGTCCTAAGATACACATTTCTACCCACCAAAGTATTTTGGTGGCTCTATAAATAACGCTCTGTCCTGTAGAGCAACAAAGATCGTTAGATCAGTTAGATATAAAATAGTGGGTTTCCACTTTCACCCAAGCATCCACTTAGCAGCATTTGTATCTCCACTTTGATAATATTAAATTTCCTTATTTATTTTCTACGCCACTGTTTTCCAAACATTTTTGTGCCATGCCCCACCTAACTCTTTCGAAAATTTTTAGCCCCCTATATAACATATATATATAATTTTTAATATTCAAAAATTAAATTTTTCACTAAAGAAATTTAAATGATAGGTTTTAGGAAGAAATCACTAGGAAATTGTTAAGAATCACAGTAAGTAAATTTTCAAAACATATAATGGAGAACTGAAATTCCGGAACAAAATAATTTTAATTATAATAAATTTTCGTAAGTTCAACTTTTTTTTTAAAAGTTCGCGGGGATTATATATATATATTAAATTGAATTGAAATTTTCCTTCTTAATAGACATTTTTACAAATTTTCAAATATTATATCTAGATAAATAATTGTATTACATTTTTTAACTGTTTTGAGATATTTTTAATATACTAGGTATCTTACTAATTCTTTAATATGAAAAATTAATTATATTATTTGGTCAATTATGCTGTTTCATAGTTGGAAATCTAGTTTTGGCAATCTGTGATGTCAAGCTAAGTGACGGTATATATTAATATATTAAAAATGTCGAATTCTGGTAAGGATAAGTAGAGACACTGCATATTTAATGTTTAATGAATAATATGGATATTTTATTGAATGATATATTTATTTTTTTAGTGCAATATATTGCTGTATTACATATTTTTATCCTGAATTTTAGTCGTTTCTTTACAGTTATGTTTTATTGTTAAGGTTAGTATACGACTTTTCTTTCTAAATTCTTTCATTTTAGGGTAAATTACCCTGTTTGTTTTTTCAACAACAATAGTAACAGGGATGGTTTGTACAGCAAAATTAATTTATCCTGGCTAAAGCTTGTCCACAGCCAAGCTGCTATATTAATTGTTGAAAACTCCATATACTTGGATTGCCTTTTTCAATACTATTAATAGCAACAGATATTTTTTTTACATGTTGACATATAAATGTTTAAACTTAATTTTATGTTCATGGTATCTATAGTATTTTCAATTCTTTAGATTTGTTTTAAATTCGGTTGTATTGTTCAAATGATGACTTTTTAGTATAGGATTTGCTTCTTGATATGTCTTGTTTACTTTGTTTCTGCATGATCATTTATAATAAGTTATATTTCGATTTATATATATATATATATAACAATTGGTTTAATGGATGGTTTTGCGCAAATAAAATCAGATTTAACAAGGCAAGCTTGTCCAAAGCCGAGCTCCATATCCTGGATTGTCTTTTTCAATTATATTTATAGCCTTAATTGTAATAGAGTGCATATAATATGTTCACAATTTCTGTATGTTCTTTTGACATTTATATAGTACTTTTAATTATTAGATTAAAATTAGATATATTTTAGTTAAAATTGAAGTTTTTGCAGGGGATTATTGATGTGTTTGTTATTTTCCTTTTGAACATAATGTTATGACATTTTTATCTAAATTAGTTATTATTCATATATATATATATATATCAAGGTCATGAAAGTCAAAACATGTTGAAATAAAATGGAGAGACTGTAGTAAATCGGTAAAAGCGTATATATGCTCATCAGGGTAAGTAAAATCTGTACGAACCGCTAAAAAATTAGTGAAATCATAATGTTTTCTGCGAACAATGCTGGCATATAGCCAAAAACACTGTCCTTTACCCCGAACAACCTTTTTCCACAAATCTTCTTGAATTGCAGCATTTTTGAGCATTCGTTGCGTTTGTGTTATATATTTCTATATTATTTTATCTTCCCCTTTTATATATATATTCCACTTTTGTTTATTTTCTCTCTTTAAGGACTTTCGGCTTTTTCTTACCGCAGATTTTTTTTCTTGACATTTTGTTTTATGAATGTTTATGTTGCATATGTTGCTTTTACATTTCTGCTATGTTGGTTTCTTATTTGTTTAATATATATATATATATATATATATATATATCAAAACCAACATATAAACACAAAATAAAAACTCAAAAACAGTAAAAAAGGACAAAATGGCTAAATAGACAAAAACCAGAAAAAACCAAAAAAATGAAAAATATCATAGCGAGCCGCTCGTCAGGACGCGAAGCTCGCTCATGATATTAATTTGTGCTTTTTTCTGCTGACGACAAACGAAATCCGTTAAAAATTGCCATCATTCCCTCTAAAAGCACAAAACAAACGAAAATGGAAGATTTCTTGAATATATATATATATATAAATAAATAAATTATTCAGCGAGTAGATCCTAAAGGGAAAATGTGCCGTTTCGATCTGACAATTTATACAGAGTGTCCCAAAAAAGTGGAACAAGCAATTATTTCCTTAAATATTGCACTGAGATATGTACTACTAATTACAAAGTTTCAAGAAATAAGGTAAAAATTTGTGTGAAAACACTTTGGCTTCATTGGAAGTTGAAAAAAAGATAAGAAAATTTAATTTTTATACATTTCCCATGGAATAAAAGTGTCTATGAGTAAAATGTTCCTCTTACACTCATCTATATATAAACTAAGTTTCACGATTCCATCTGCAAAACTTGGAGAGATATATTCATTTTTAATTTTAAAGGGGTTTCTCATGAATTTATATGGAGTTGTTTATTGCAGAAATGCAAATTTATTCAACATAGAAAACTGCGAAATGCAAATACTTGCCTAATAGTACATCATCCAGTCATCATGCATTGGTAAAAATTGCCAACGATGCGTACTGTTGCTCAGTTTCATTGGCAGATAGTTGCAACTATCGACTTGATAAAGAATGGAAAGACAGATTGAGAAAATGAAAATATAAGGCATAACAGGAAAATAGCCTTATATCGAGCAAGAATATTAAATTATTTGCTCTCAGCCTTATGCCTATTATTAAGCTTTATCTAAAGGCAGGGGTTACTCGTTAATTAGGGCTGCAGCGTTGCAGAGCTCACTAAAATTATTTTAAAAATTCGTATTTACGTTTGTATTCTTACTTACTTCTCAGCTCTCAGAGTTCGATTATAGAAAAAAAAGATACAAAAGAAAAAAAGTAAGAAAATGGAAGATAAGTAAAGCATGTATAGATGCTGGAGAGCGCACGCAAGCAGCTATGATGCGCCAGATTTTTTTTTCATTGCACAGACGGTAGTGTGATATAATGGGCGAGAAGTGAATTGGTTTCTCTTCTCTCTTCAAGTTTAACCAGAACTGTATTTTCGGATCTCCTCTATTTGGCGCTTTGCCAACTAATGCTTTTCAATTTCACCCTAATGTAGTCTTGGCTTGATTAATTTATCTTACCATTTCTCTTTCATTGGCTTTTTCAGGTTCATCACTCATGTTGCTCAGACTGTCTTGCCCACTATGTATACGTTTTCAGTTCTCACTGCAAGAAAGATATGACGGTGATTTTTAAAATACAATTAAGATAATAACAATATAAGTTTGGGGCTATTGAGCTTTTGAAAATTGCATTTCAGTTATATTCTGTTAATATTTTTACTTTGTCTTGTTTACCGAGCAGATGAGCAATCAATGCTTTGGATATTTATTCGAAAGTTAAATGATTCTGGACTATTATTGTAAATACTTCAGTGTACTGTATTATTTGAATATTTTTTAGATTTAACAGATTAATAAATGCCATTGTGTTTTTCTGATTCCGTTCTTTTAGATACTTATTGAAATTTGTATTTATCTTGAGAATGTGCATTGAAAGACTGGATCAAACAGCAATCGCAGAGGTATGGAAAAGTTGGTCTAAGTCAATAGAATTTGGCTTCTTATATCCCGTAAGTTTTTGCAGATGAAGGATGCAACGCTGTATGTGAATAGATGAATGTGAGAAACATTTTATAATTGACTTTTTGCATCAGGGCTGTATAAAAATGTTTTTTTTTTTTTATTATAATCCAGTGCAAGTCAAGTAATTCATACAAATTTCATTATTTGATGAAACTTTGTATTTGGAAGTATATGTCTTGAATCAATATTTAAAGAGAATAAACGCTTGTTTCTCTTTTTTTTTGGGACTCCTGTATATATTAGTTAAATCTAGGCGCTTGCTTTTAAAAGCGTATTTTTTCTAATTTCCAGCTTAAACAACCAAATTTGCCCCAGTAGAATGATTTTAAACGTTAGGAAACACTGGTCTATATTGTGTACATACTATGAGCGGTTACCTGCAAACAAAATTCTGTGTCGGTAACATTTTATCATAAAAGCCAATTAAAAAATCCAAAATGTTTCCTGGTAAAAAGACACTTTTATTACGTTCTAAAAACAATTTTATTCAAGTATCATACAAAAAAGAAAAATGCGTTCTGAGTTTTGTTCCTCTGAAATATTTTATCATAAGCATATCTCAAATTAATATTAGAAGAAAATTTGCAGTTTATAAACATCAGGCATATAACAATGAATTTTTAATAATTGGGATTCTAATTGTTGCCTAATAATGTGTTGTATGGCTTTTTGTAGCAATTTCATATCTATGCATGAAGTTTTGTAATTTTTCTTTAAAGGGAGAAAAAAAAAATCTTCCACGTTTTCCATCAACATGATGAAAATATTTGGTTGTTTTAAATCTTTTTAGAATTTTCTTCTATGATATATTCTTCCATTTCAACCTATTTAGAGTGCTAAAATTCTAAAATGGAAATGAAAGAAAAAAAGAAATAAAAGGAAAAAAAGATATATTGCTTGGGGACAAAAAACAAAATGTAAAATATCTACGTTTCAACCGATGAAAGAAAAGCGTAAGTAAAAGAAGAATTTCTATTATATTACTTGTAAGAAAAGAATATTTTTCTGTCTGGCATGAATTATAAACATACAACTGCACAGAATTTCTGGTTTTCCTCCAAAATTCACCATCATTCTCATCATTTCATAGAGGCAGGAAATATACTGAATTTCATATTGTTTTCTCTTTCACTTCCTTACTGCAGGATGTTTTTTTGATGCTTATGTAAGATTTGTATCTTTACTTTTCTAGAAGTCGTAAAATTCCCAACTTATAATTTCTTTTTAAGAAAGCAAACGCAGAGCAAAAAATCAACTACAACGTTTCAGGCGAGTATTTATACTTTCTTTAAAGAGTTTAAGGAAGCTTTAAAAAACTGCACCAGAGTCCAGTTGCTTAGAGTGGAGTTGTGCTCTTCTGTAATAGCTTTTTTTTTGACGCAAAGATATTTGGATGATTTGTAAATTCATTAAACACTGTTGAATATTAGTAATTAAGCAAATATAAAGGATAAAACCCTGTAGTTCCAAAATGTATTAAAATTGTTGTCGGTAATGAGAAAAATAATAAGCACAACCATACAATGACAGTCATAATGCTACGATGGTTTAAGTTGGTCTCGGCGTTTTGGCTAATTTACTGGAAAAAGGTAGAGATAAAAAAAAGAGTTCGGATCCGTGCGGTTTGTAGTCTAATTACCCTCACGGGTGATCCATTTTCAGTCTAGTATCTTGAAGCAGAAAGATTCATTTACAGAATAAGGAAAAGAACCAACACCAACCTGGGCTACCCGAGAAAGGAGGTGTAAGGCCTTAGTGAGACGGTGGAGAATAAAAAAAGACTCCCGCCAGCACGAAAGGACTTACTCAGTCTCAAGGACAAGGGGATGGGTAGGTGAAAACATCAAAATATTGGTCCATATTATGCAATATCTTGCACTACAATACACTAAACTATTGCATACTACACCCAAAACTAGGGATGGATTTTAAACCATCGAAATTGTCTAAATAATTACATTCACAGAAAGAGAAGTAAAACATATTTGCTGAAAAGTCTTATTGGTTATATCCTTGCGCAATATGCAGTAGCGCCTCGTCATTAGGACTGCAGGAAGGCTGCAGTACTCTCTGAAATTCTTTAAACTTACTTCGTTTTAGAAATCTTATTCGTTTACTTTTTCACTCTCAAGAGTTCCATGACTTACGAAAATGCAAAAAAAGTAATAAAAATTGAGGAACAGAAAATGAATCAACAAGAGAGAGTAGGTCTGAGCTGCAAAGAACTCTATCCCAAGAATTCGTTTGCTGCGCAGAAAATCTGGAAGAAAAAGCAACCCTTGTCCTTTAGCAGACTTGGGCTATGGGCTGCCAGGCAGTAACCTGGCTGGCACGGAAGACCAACTGAACGAGAAAAAAGTTGTTCTTTTTAATTTATTTTCTTTTATTCTTCATTCTCATTCCCGAACAAAGTGCCAATCTCAATGTCTGTTTATTGGTTTCGGTTTGTGTTGCGTCGACAGAAGCACATCTGGTTGATTCATTATTTGCTTTCTCTTGATAGAATGTTAGATTTCTTTTGAAGAAGATATTAACTTTTGGAAGAGTGTTATCGAGTGAAGTGTGAATGTGAAGCTCCGAGTTTTTTTTTTTCATCAGCAGAATCGTCGCATCAACATTCACTTAACTTTATGTTAGTAAAACTAGTAGTAACTGTCATATACGCTGGTTATTTAATTTGTTTGAAAAGCAGGAAATTTCGCATCTGGTTTTGGAATATAAAAAATTTCGCCTACTGAAAGTTAAAGTAGCTTTTTAAAAAGGCATTCTCTTGAAAAATATTATCTTGCAGCTCTCCTTGTTTCTGAGTCACGAGCCGCCACTGGCAATATATTTAACATTTTGGTTAGCTGGAAGTAAACGACCGCCAATTGTAGATGAGTCTAATTCATTTATCTTAGTTCCAAAATGTTTAGGTTTTAACAGTGATTTAAGATTAGCTTTACTCCAAGAATAAAGAGTTACATTACCGTTACCGTTTGCATTTGTGTAATTATTAAGATATTACCACTGGCATGTTCATATGTAACTTTATAATTAGTTTAGTTAGTGTTAATTTTGTATGCATTTAAGTTAGCATAGTTTACTACTAAGAAATTAAAAAAATAAAATATAGATATTACAAGGGCTTAAAGGGCTGAAGATGTTAAAAGTAAGGTTTTACATAAATATCCCCAATTATTTTTAATGCATCTTCCTCTTAGAAGAATTTTTCTCCCTGATAAATACTTATTTTTTTAACTAAATTTTCGCTTTTTGTTTGCAGCTTTCTTTTTACCATATGACTGAACTGAGGTTAATGCCATTTTATATTTATCTTTAATTTTGCTAATTAAAAATGTGGATAATTCGCTAATTTCAGATTACATAAAATGATTCTTTAAGAGCACTTGTCATACTTTTTGATGTCGAGTAAATTTTTCTGGTATTAATTTTACGACATAATTAAGTGTTCCTACATATCCTGTGCTTTAAAAATCTCAAATTACTTTTTATTTTAATTGGCAGATTTTTGTAAATAGTGTTCATTTTTAAGAAAAAAGGATAAAAAAATGATGGGTGTAAATGCATATGAGATGATGGTGAAAAATGTTGAACTTGTTATAAATAAAGGATGACTTCATTTATTTAATTATATTTAAGTTTCAAATATTATCGTAAAATTTATTCCTTCGCAATTCAACTTAAGAAGTCATATTATTTTAAAAATTCTGTGAGAACTGTATTCTCTTCCAAGAAAGAAACAGTTACGTAACATTTTTAAATGTAAACGTAAAAATGAAAGTTCTTACGTCATATGCATTTCAAAAATTACATTTTTAAAGTAACGCAATCATCTTTTGCATTTACATACATACTCATAGCCCTTTCTTTCTGATTAAAAGTTCGCTGAAAGACGACATTTTCAGTTTCGTATTATATTTTCAGCTTCGTTTTCTTAATTAAATATTTCTTAAGTAATAACTAAAGTCAAAGAATGGATTTATTTTTACAACTGTGTAGCATAAGAAGAAGTGCTGACTTGATATTCTTTATTCTTTCTTCATACAAAAATACTCAAATACTGTTTGTTGCATGTAAACTAAAAATGTTTCATGCAAGAAATTTATTTTTAAACACAGTGATAAAATTTATAACTGAGTCTAATAATAAGAAGTATATAGAACCAAATTTGCTATTTTTGTGAGAGGTTTATTTTCCTTGGCATAGTTAAAAATCAGATATACATTTAAACTAGCATTAATTAGATAAAACGGCTAAGTGCATGCATTAACTATGAGCTAGAATAAAATGAAAAGCTAGATGACGGAACGCACATCTTTTATAAATATATTTAATAAACCTAATGCAGCCTAGACTAATGAAGGACAAGATCAAAAACAAGACAATGTTAACAAGATCAAAAATTGTGTTTCTATTTTTAGGGTCTGATGTAAGAAATATACTTCTGTTTTAATTATTAAGAGCTTTCAAAAGCTTAGAGTTTCTTCATTTGGAAAGTAAATTTTGGAGAAGATTTATATTTCCCTTTGCAGTAAACAGTTTTTGTTTATCATTTCATAATAAAAATGAAAAGAATTGTTAGCTTAATTATAATCTTATGAGAATTCCTAGAAGATTTAATTGATAAAGAACCAAAATATTATTAATTAAAATTGGAAGTTCAAAAAAATATCCAAACGCAATTAGGAAATTGTATGCCTCAGTAGAAAACTTGATGAGAATCTGAAAAACTTACACAGTAAAATGAAAAAATTCGTCTCATTTTGCAGTCATATTTCTAAATATAAACTAGACTTTAATGAAAAGAATGAAACATAAGAAAAATATTTCATTTTTCATGCAATTACAGTTTACGTAATTATTTTGAAATGCACTTTTAGGAGTTATATTGGAATAATTTTTTTTTAAAAAGAAGGTTCGATATGTTCTTACCAAATAAATATTACTAAAGACGAGAGAGAGAAAACGAAAGAGAAAAATGTAATAACTTTCTCCACAATGAGTGCATTTCTAAACATTGCAAGTTCTTTATTGTAATTTTCTGTATTTAGCATAACTATATTGAGTTATTTGATTTTCAAAAGTTATCAAGTGGCAGCAGGGAATTGAATGCAACGCTTGTTAACAATTTTAAGTTTTCCAACTTCATACCACTACTTTTACTCTCCCTAGTCAAATATCCAGTTACATTCTTTATATTAGGACCAATGACTGTCATTAAAAAAATAGCATATCAACTTCATTAGAACTTATTGTTGAAACTCCTAGAAATATAATTGTAATTTAGTTTAATTACAAAGGCTATATTACTCTTTTGGAAACATTTCTTAAAAATAGATGTTAAAACTTTTCACGGACTTTCCCCGGTGCAAATTCTCAACGCCGAAGAGTTACTTATTGTTTGAGTGAAAATGACATGTTGAAAGTTTAGAATTTAAGTTGCTTTTTATCGAACTGCAAAGATTTCATAAGGAGGTTCAAATTTCTTGAACAAGAATTTGAAAGGAGGCTTGGAAGCCAAGATTTTTTTATGAATTTTTGAAGGTGTTTTGAAACAGTAAAGTTATAATTCGTTTCTGCTCTTCAATAGATTTATGATCATCATTTTGTATAACTAAGAAAAATATTGAATTTAGTAAACAAAAGATGTAACTTTTGCTACATTTAAAGTTAATGAAAGTTACTATTGATTGGGATATAGGTTATTCTACCGTAAAAGTGATTAGTGAATGTTATACTTTTCATGAACTCATTTCCTTTTTCAACTCAATAAAGTGTATTATCAGAAATTTATTTATTTCCTTCCCTGAGAGAGATATTTTAGGAATTGCATTAATTAATTTATATACATTTTCCTCTTTATATCTATGGTAACTATGGATAAGATTTTATATCATTTTAGTTAGCGTATCGTTGCCAAAGCTCGAATTTCTGTATGAACATTCTCCTTCAGCTTATAAGGGTGTTCTATATATTAGACGTGTTCACTCAGGTTAGGCGATTTATAAAAATTACAAATTTATTTTTAGAAGCAATAATATAGATGAATAAATTGTTGACAGGAAAACATGCTTAGACTCACAGTTATCATGCATCATGGAAGAGAGAATGGAATAAAGGACAAAGATTTTAAAAGTGAAAACATAAAGTTGAGTAATTTCTGCCCTTGATCTGCTCAACCATGATAAGCTACCACACGCTATTGAATATTGCGGGTATCACCGACATCAACAAGATCTTTTAAAGTATTCACTAAAAGAAATCGGGAAGAATTAGCAAGGGTCAGAAAAAAACATATTTGATTAGAATGTTTCACTGCGTAGGATTAGAGATAGAGTTCCTCTATTTGAGCTGAAAATTTTTAACACGGATCTCCAAAGCATAAATTAAAAACCTAAAACAAACCAAATAAGTATTATGAGTATTATAATGGAAATTTACAAATTATATAAGTTTTATAAGTTAAATAATAGGAAATTACAAATTCGTCATTAATTGTTCAAGTGATATCTCGATTTATGAGGCCTTTTCTTCCTATTCAATCATCATACAAACAGAATTCAGATTTAAAACCTATACAAATGAAATCCATTTGGCAAAGTATAATTGGTTAAATCCTTGGTGGTTTCAGATTCGCAGCTAATAGTGTGAGAAAACTCATGTTACTCATTATTCGAGTGTTCTATTTGTGACATGGATTAGTTTGAGCTAGATGAGAAAGATTTGAAGTAATTCAAACTAATAAACTGATAATGTATACACATGTGTAAACCTGCATTATTTCTAAAGTGCAAATTTATATTTAGTTGTAATATTAACTAATACACTTATTCCAAATCCTATTTAAAATAAAAAAATTAAAGCAATGAGATGTATTTTAATTTTAAAATTTAAATTAATATCAAATACTTTGTTTAGAAGGCAACACTTTATTCTTTCTTTATAATATGTTTTATATGTCTTTTGATGTATCGTTCCATCCAAATTTCCCATAATCTAACAATAGCAATATAACAATAATAATAAATATAAAGTCTTGGAGAGTTTTGCTTATAAGTATTAAAATGGGTTAAAACTATTTAGCTTCTCTTGATGCACTGATTAAAATGCCAAACCTGATACATATTTCTAATTTTAATCCATCAATGTAGTTTATCATTAGGTAGTTTTGTAAACATGACAATAGTTTAATGGTGACATACTTTCTGTCAAATGCGTGACTCAAAATTTGTTCAAAACGCTCAACAAGTCAAACTGCTTGATCTTGAGCTACCAAATTTGCCATGTAGTTACATTTTGGGTAGTATGAACTCGTTAAGAAAAGGTCTTATAAAACTTTAATTAGAATTTTAATTAATTAATTAAATATTAATCAAAATTTTAACGTGTGTCCTCAATGATTTCGGAATTATTATTTTTAGTGAGACCAGATTTATTTCAGTACCACTTTTCGCAGTGATTTTGTAAAAATTTTCAAGACTACTTTTCAAAACAATTTGTAGCAATGCTTTTTAATGTTGAAAGGAAATCTGAACCGGTTTTTTTTGTTTCTTCAAATTTTTCATTCTCGTTCTTTTGCCAACATTATGATAAAAGAAGTTGCTTTCTTTCGAGATTAACTTCAAGACAGAATTTTAAATTTCTCATTTTTCAACAGGCTATTTTTTTTAGGCTGGCATTCTTTCTATAAATTGCGCGATGCGTTAGGCACAGAATGCAACGATGTCCTCTGGCTGATGAAATCAAGCTAAATAAAGACAAAATAGTCAAATCAAGCCTAATGTATTATCATGCTGCAACGTTTAAGACAAGAGGCTCGAATCTTCTTTAACTTCTTTCATGTAGAAATGCTACAGCAAATTATCATTATACACAAAGTTTTCAAATAATCTTGGAGTCTATATTTACAGAAGTTATCTTCTGTGATTAATAAAAAAATTATGATATTACAACTACTGTTTTTTTAAAAAAATGACTTCTCATTTTAAAGAGTGTTTTCGATTGGGTCGTAAATTATTAGACTTCTCCCGTTTTTGAGAACCATTATCTGCGAAACATTTAACGCTAGAAGAAATATAAAAAGCACATATTTTTAGGTTATTTTATGCTCTTTTATTTGTTTATTCACATGTAGAGTGAAAAACTGAATAGTTTATTCAAGAAAGACTAAAAAAGGAAACCAGAGAACCCACATCGGCTTCTGCTGATCGGCAGCCATTGCGTATGGAAATCTCTCGCTGTAGCAAATTCAGAACGCCGTAGTGGAACGTCGCCTAATTGAAAAAAAACTTTTTTATTTTCTCTCTCTCATTTAAAAAATACCGTAGTTGTAACACTATTAGTTTTTTTATTATTAATTTTTGAAATAGGTTCACTTATTTATGACCACCATGTATCCCATGTAGCACAACATGTTGTACAATATTGTTCAATATTATATAATATTATACGATATTGTACAGTATTATACAATATTATACAACATTATACAATATTGTATAATATCTTTGAGCTACTAGGAATATTCATCCAGCAAAATCCTATTTTTGAAATTCAAAGAACAAGACTTTAAAAAATGTGAACGGGTATACTCAGAAAGGTATTACAAACAAAGAACATTAACTAGACATTTTTTTCTACATTAAAACTGAGATACTTGACAGTTCTATTATTGCGTGCAAAATAATGGAAAAAATGTCTATGATAAACTTGAAGTTAATGAGGCAGATGCTAATGTTCTCTGCTAAATAGTTCAATACTTATAAAGGTAATAAGCCTTGTGAATCATCTGAATTGTTATCATATTTCTTATATGTAACAGCCAAGTGATGATTCTATTCTTTAATTGTTATTAATAACAAACTCAATCATTTTTAAATGCTTTCATTGAAGTACAAGAACTACAAAGATAGACTTCATCACAGCCACCACAGAATACTTTTGTAATGAAAAATGCTTTTTAGGTTAATCATTTTTCCTACTAGAAAATTTAGCAGGAGATAAAACATATAGGTTCATGAGAAGGATTTTCGAAGCCAATGATGATTTTAAGATTTCTGCAGATGAAATATATCCATGAAAGATAAATTAATTATTTCCATAAAAACACCCCGACAAGATTGTTGAAATATTAATACGAATAATATAATTTGCTCTTCTCATCTGAGAACAAATTACGGTATTATTCTACTCGGCGGTCGTAATAACTTTTACGTTTTTAATAAAGAAGCAGTTATTTTCACAATCAAATAATTAGAATGGAAGATTCCCGTAGAAATAAGAGATAAAATGTTTTATATCAAATAAAATGTCATTGATAATATATACAGGATTTCCATCTTGTTACTCAAAGAGAAAAATAACTTTCATGCAAGAAGTAAGTGTAAATAACAGAGAACTTTACACTGTTTGTTTCAGTTACGTTGATGAAATATGACTCTACTGAAATTTTTAAATTGCTTCATTAAAAATGCAAACATTTCTAAAAAAATGTCCTCTTTTAAACGAAGGAAACATAAAAATTAGCTCCATTATCTTGCATTTATCATTTCATTTTGATTCTGAGGTGTTTCTTCCTTACTTTCCTCCCCCTAACCAACTACGTAGAAAACGCATTTCCGACAGAAAATCACATTTTCTTTTAGTGTCTCATCTAAAAGCCTATTCTTTTAAGCTTTCAAAATAAATTTTATTTTACCTGTACGATAATCAGAAGTGAAATTAGAAATATTTTAGTACAGTCTAGCAGATGAAAATGAATAGCAAATAATAAGCTAAAGAAGCATTTTCCATTATTTTTACTTAAGAAATTTAAAATATATTTTTTTATTTTTGTTTTGTATCATTTTCCATAAACCATAAATTATTTTTGAAGCTTTTCAGTGCGAATTCTATGTTCCCTATGACATCGTTGGAAATTTAGGTAACTTTGAATCATTACAGTATCTTGATTTTCTATTAATGCTGTAATTTTTACGCAATTTAAGAAAATACTTATGACAAATATCAATCCCTAAAAGTATCTCCAGATCAGTTAACATGAATTTGCAAGTTAGTTGACTGAAAAACTATTCAGATCCTACGAGAGCTCGTGACTGTTAGATAAAAATAAAGCCTCATCAGAGTCAAGAAAACGATGAAAAAAGATTTCCCAACATCGAAAATTGAAAAAAGGAATTCTGCAGGAGAAAAGAAAGAATAACCTAAAAAAACTTAAAAGTATTGAAGGAAAATCTTTTTTTCCTCTCAGGGTAAATTAAAAGCATGAACTTCAAACACAATTTTCTCGAAATATGTTTTTTCCCGTAAATTTTATTCTCAAACACGATAACTAAAATTCAATTTAAAATATTCAACTAAAACTTGACATTTTATTTATAACTAGCCGCCTTCGGGGACCAGCTTGAACACCGGAAATAAACTGAATCTTTTATGCATAATTTTATATTCATGGTTCCCTTAACAAAGTAGTTTTAACTTTCAAATTGCTATAGACATTAAACCCGCGTTCTTTTCGTAGCCTTGTATTTGTTCTGTTCCTTGTTAAGGTTTAATACGCATTGGACATCCCTTAAGGTTTAATACGCATTGGATTTCAACATTAAATTGGCGTGGCAAATTTTACGTCCAGCAGCATGCTAATTGGCTTAAAACAAGCTGATAAAAAGAATTAAAACATAGCAAAGATGATCTTTCAGTTTACTGCATTATTTCATTACGCAGGGTGTTTCAGAAATATCTGGCAAAAGTGAAAGGGTATGTCAGGCATACGATAAGCATCCAAAATCACCTACGAACATGGGTGCACAAACGCCATCTAGAAGCAGCAGATGACATTTAAAATAAAACAGCGCTGTCCAAAATGCCGATATCTTTTTGAATTTTAAATGTATTTAACTGGACTTTTTATATAAGTTGCCCTCTACATCTGGCTCTGAAGTTCTGAAAGAAAAATTAGGCTACCTTTAACGCATGCGCAGTAAAAAATCATTTACTACAAATACTCATATCTTATATAATATTCAAAGTATTTACTTCAAATTTTTAGATAATGCTACTCTAGCAGATTATCACATATTCCATAAGTTTCATAGAATTTGGTTGAAGACGCTGTCAGTTATAAACAAAAAACATGCGAAAAGATTTCGGACTTATTAAAGATACCTTTATATCTTCCCGGATATTCCAGCTGTTTTTACTAAAATGCTTGTAAATATTGCGCATAACACTCAATATAATTGACAAAAGTTGCAAACCATTAACAGATTTCTGTGAAATGGGCCGAGCAAAAATTCCTTATCGATATTATCAATTTCTGGTCGGTACCAAAAATGCCCTCGTTACCGAATCTTCAATGCAAATTGTAAATTAATATCTATTCTTTATATAGTCAAAGTTCGAGGACATATTTGAAAAATGTGCAAAATTCAAAAAGATATCGGCAATTGTAACAAGTGCTATATTATTTTAAATGCCATCTGCTGCCTCTAGATGGCGTTTGCGCACCCATGTTCCTAGCTGAATTTGGATGTTTATCATATGTCTGACCTACCTTTTCATTTTTGCCAGATATTTTTGAAACACCCTGTATACTAATTATCTTGAGGACAACCTTTTCAGATTTCCCACAAAAAATTGATCAAATAAAAGAAGAAAGTAAAATCCAGTAAGATATTTTCTAAGCTTTCAACAATGGTAGAGAAACGCGAGAATAAATATGTGTTTAAACGATGAAAACGGTTTGAAATGCGTTGCAACAATGAAAAGTATTGTTTTAAATTATCCCAATTTTTTTAAAAATTTAGTACAATTAGTGAAAAATTCGTACGACAACTTAATTGTTTTCATTGAAAATATAATTTTAAAAATTTTCAGATGGTATAAAAATTTTTGTGCTGTAATATTTTCGGAAGTTATTAAGGAAAAATGTCAAAATTTAGCTTAATTTTCAATTAAATAAAATATCAAAAAAAGTGATCCAAGGTGCACATTCCCACCCTTCAAAGTATGCTTGTGCCAAATCTCGTAGCTCTAGGTCTAGCGGCCTGCCCTGTAGAAGACCAAAACACAGATAGACCCACACAAACACATCCTCCTTTATTATTATTAGAGATACTGTCCAAGTAATGAATCAAAATATAAGTGCAATGATGATCCGTTGAAAGGTTATGTAGATTTTGAGATTTGAAAAAAGGCCAAATTCCGAAACAATCTAAGATTTCACACTAAAATTCAAAAATTTTCAAAGTTCTTATTTTATTCAGAACCTAGCCAATACTTAAAATTAATACAATGCTAAAGGATGCACATTTCTGGTCATTTGTTTTTGATTACAGTGTTTCTGAAAGAGATCAAATTTAATGCAAAATATTCAAAGTTTTTTTCAATTATATAAAATAAGCAATTTTTTAAATAACTTTTTTGTATGATTTATTAAGTTTTAACATAAATATCATTTAAAAATACAAAAATACTACTTAAAATGACATTATTTTTAAAAAAGCCTCCGAATGTAGTCGGACACCTCAATTTTAACCAAAAAGAAGAAAAAACAGAACATGAATTTCCTGAAATTGCTATCTAAGTAAATTGCACAGGAATAAGAAAACACGACATAAATTTCAAAGAATGCAGAAACACATAAAAGAAAAATTCGAATTCGCTTATTACTGTATTGTTTTAGCGAAGTTTAAACAAGATACAGCTTAGATTTAAACGATTAAACTGAGAAACAAATACTGCTTAATTAATCTTTAATAACATTTACTTAAAATTTTAATATTAAATAAAAGCTCTTTATTCTAATATTACGATTACATAAAAGTTTTTGAATAATCTGAAGCTCTACGTATTCAAAAGAATCATTCATTTGTTAATAGATATTCCTAAGTTTAAGAATTTTAATTAAGTTTTCCGTCTTGAATTCGAAATTTATTTCATTTCGCACAACTCATTCTAGAAGTTGATGAGAACTATTCTGATCCGAAGTAACTCTATTTTTAATTAGGTATACTTAAAACAGATTGACGACCACGCTACAGATAATTCTAAGGATATGCATGCATTCGTAATGTAGATTTAGAACAGTTAACATGCAAATTCGTGAGAAATTCGAAACAATTATCGGAGTATTACAATGCTTTCCTCACATTAAAAAGACTTCAGCAGAAGGAAATCAGAATCACTCTTAAATTTAGTTTAAAAGCATGCGAGGCTGTCTCCGCTGCCTTGGCTACGCCGAGTCGGCACATGGTCCAGTGTTGTTTCGTGTTCGTTTACAATAATGGCTCAAGAACAGTTCTAGCCGACTCGGCAGCCGGAACGTACCCTTATATCCTATAGGAAATTCTGCAGTTTTCCCGCCCATTCGGCACCTGTTTATATTGAAGCAAGTGGTCGTGATCCAATGCCATCTTTTTTCCCACGTATTTCGTAACCAGTAGTCACATCGCTTCCAAAACTGTTAAAAGCTTTTTGCATTTTTTTGATTATTGAAGACTTTTTTTTATATTTTCGATTATATTTATATTGTTCGCAAAAATATGTGCCCTAATATTTTGATGTTAATATGAAAACAACTAGATTTTAATCATGTTTTCAACTATGATGATATTGTGATTCCATAAATTAAATGTTTATAAACATTTTACAGGGTACAAGAGTTCATTGAATTCAATCATTTTAAAGAAGCCGTAAAAACTTTCACCATCATTCCGTAACTCTTTAAACAATTTAGAAAACAAACCCACTTTATCTCGTGACTGGACAAATTTTTTGATTCTATAATAGTTTCTTTTATTTCTGGACCCTCTTTTTCTTTAACATGTTGCTTATTAAATACAAAATAACTGCTTTTGTGTCCAAAATACTCATTTCTGAGATCTGGAGACTCGGTTGAGAGCTGGTGAGCTGCTATCGGTGGAATAGAAAGCCAAGTGAAGACGGTACAGAACCGAATTGGAACGCTAAATGCGCCGAGTGAACTCGTCGAGCTCGTCTTCAGTTATTAGTTTTAAAATTCTATGAAAAGTCTACAGTACTTATGAATTCTACCAAATTTTATAAAAGTCAGAAGGAAATTTTATTAGGTATCAAATGAATTACGAGTGAAGTTGCCAAAGATTTCAAAGTTTGCAGCTTATTATTAATGATGGTTATTTAGTTACTTAGAAATTGATTAAAAGAATTAGTGATCCAAAATTCAACTGAATTATTTTAAAAATTTTGAAGAGTATTTTTATGAGAGTTTGCAAAATTCTAAGAATTTATGAAAATTAAAAAATATCAATAAATATCAAAGTTATATACTATGTTTTGATAAGCAAGTGTTTAGTTAATTTGATGAGTCTTTTTTTATCACACAAAAAGTAGGAACTCGTATAATTTTTATTACAGTAAAAATCTCCCATTATCTATAAAAGGGAAAAAATGTATGATTGGAAGGAGCATTGACTTTTCTATCTCAAAACTTAAAACCAGAAGAAATATTTGAAATGAAACTTGCTTTGAACTAAAGCAACATTTTTATTTATTCTCTAATTATCTGGAATTCAATCAAAACGAAAAGATTGAGGCACATTTCCGTACGTGCGACTTCCGTACACCTCAAATTTCGTGCGACTTCCGTACAAAAAAATTAGAACGCCAATAAACTAGTGCGACTTCCGTACAGGCTTCTTTTTAAATCCACCTTTCTCCCCCCCTAAGGTTTCGAGTGGGTCGGTCCAAAGATAAAGGGAGAGAGACACAATAGATGACTCCCAAAGATGGCAAAAGAAAAGCCGTTTTAACCAATTAGTTAAAATCCGTTAAACAATCACGAATAGACATTAGATTACTTATCAGAACCTATAGTGCCCTCTATACACTTCAGTTAGTTCACTTTCAGTCTCTCAGTAGTTAGTTGGTTGTGAAAAAAAAATGGCTACGCTAGAAGAAACAGAAACTTCAAAAGGTAAGTCTTCAAGTATGATGGGTATCAATATAGAAAGCATAGGATTAATAAGAACAATGTAATTTCTTGGCTGTGTCTTAAGGAGAGAACTGAAAATTGTAGCGGTACTTTAAAAAGTAAAAATGGAATTGTACTAAACGTTTCTAACCACGCGTGCAAGCCCGATATTGCCGAAATTGAAGTTAAGAAACGGATTTACAATACCAGGAAACGAGCAAGAATAGAGGGCAAAGAAATACCCACTATTTATCGAGAAGAAATGCAGCCATTATTTAACAAAGGGTATGATTTCGTAACAAATATACCTAATTTTATTTCTGTTAAAACATATTTGTATGTTGCAAGAAGAAAAGCACAAAGGGAAGAGAGAGAACCGAAAACTACAGCAGAAATTAACATTTCAGAAGATGTAACCAAGATGGAGGATGGAACAAACTTGTTAATAGCAGATGTTGGTGATAAAGACAGAATACTGGTGTTTGCAACTTAAGATGGAAAAAACGTTTTAAAAATTACAAGTCCTTTTTTGTAGATGGAACGTTTAAAAGTTCCAGCAAACAGTTTAAACAATTATACTCCGTTCATGTTGGCATTGAAAGTTCTTCAGATGAAATTAACATCATTGCTGCAACATATGCTTTGTTATCACGAAAAGACACATCAATGTATGATAGACTTTTTTCGATTTTGTAAAACGAAGCTGAATGGAATCCGGATACTGTAATTATGGACTTTCTAGAAGCCGCGATAATTGCGTTACGCCGCATATTTCAAAACGTAAAAATAAGTGGGTGCAACTTCCACTTCACACAAAGCCTCTGGAAGTATATTCAAGAAATAGGCTTAGCTAAGAAATACAAAGATGATGAAAATATAAGATTCCATTTACGAACGTGCGGGGCACTAGCGCATCTGCCAATAGAAGGTATTGTTGATGGTTGACTCTGCATTATGGAAGACTCACCAGAAAACAAAAAACTTCAACGGATTTACGATTATTTTATTATTTTGTAAATCAATGGGTGGAAAATTCTGTTATTACAACAGCTATGTGTTATTGGCACAAAAAAACTCTATAGAACAAACATCGCTGTGGAAGGCTGGCATACTAAGCCGCACCCAAAGATTAAGAGTTTAGTAAAAAGTTTGAAATAAGAAGCAGAATATAATAGTTTTTTTTGAAAAAGAGACATGTGTTAAAGCTTGAGAAGAAACCACGTCTAAAGAAATACATTAACCTCGACAAATGAATCACCAAATTCTTAGATGGTTATTGTAAAGCACTATCCCGTGATTCTGAGACAATACGGTAATGTTTAAGAGCACTGGTCATTGTTAGAAAATTTGAGTAGTTCCCAGTAGGAAGAAGAGCTGAGAAGGGGAAAAAAGATAAAAATGTAAAAAAAGTTTACAATAAAAAATGTAAGAAAAAGTTAATAAAATGTAAAAAAATGGTTTAAAATAAAAAATTTAAAAAAAGTTAAAAATAAAAGACGCAAGAAAAAATTGCAAAAATTTTTTAAACACGCCAGCATTACGCTGCCAGTCCTAAGACTGGATAAAGTGTGAAGGGAAAGTATAAGAAAGGTGGATTTAAAAAAAAAAGCCTGTACGGAATTCTCACTAGTTTATAAGCGTTCTAATTTTGTGTACGGAAATCGCACGAGATTTGAGGTGTACGGAAGTCGCATGTACGGAAATCGACCATCACCAACGAAAAGAGTTTAAATAAATTCAGTGGAAGTATGTATTTTTTCACACACAGTCAAATGGCCCTTCACTCTTTTACCTGAATTTCATTTAAATTATATTTCATGTATCTGAACAAAAATGGCTCCTACACTAATATATTTCAACAATCAAGCGATAGATTTATTCTTTCATTTACCGTTTTATATTAACGCCATGGGTCTCTGAATAGATATAAGTCAATAATTTTCTGTACATCTTATCATCTGACTAAATTTTGATGTGTATTACATTCAAAAAATCATTGATATAATGAGAGTGAATTTGAATTCGTAGCATTTTAATGAAAGTTTACTAATTAAGGTTAATTGAAAAAGCTTTTTAAATTTCAACTTGAATTCCCTTTAGTTTTTATTTATTTATTTACTATCTCAATACGAACAGATAGTATTGTAACCTTCAAAAAATTCTAATTCGGAGTTTGGACGAATCTCAACGATTTAGACCTCTCAACAAAAAACTCCTTTTTAGAATTATGTCTGCACATATGTATATGAACATAATAACTTAAACAGGAGAAAAGATACATGAATGAAATTTCACATGTGTTCTTAATATTAAATTGCTTATCTATGCCAAATTTTGTACCAAATAAATGAGAAGTAGACAGTGTACCCTTTAAGGTATCCGCATACGTTCGAAAACCCATTTTTGACCGAAAATCATAATTTTTTTTAATGTCTTAGCTGAAAGCCTATTGTTTTTAGTTTTCAAAACAGTTTTTATTTTACATCTATGATGATCAGAAGTGAAATTAGAGACATTTTAGTAGAACTTGACAGTTGAAAATGGAATGGTAAATAATACGGTAAAGAAGCATTTTTCATTGTTTTTACTTAAGATATTTAAATTTTATTGTTTATTTTTGTTTTATGCTATTTTCTGTATACCAGATATTATTTTGAAAGATTTTCAGTGTGAATTTCTTTGTTTTCTATGACATTGTTGCAAATTTAGATAATTTTGAATCATTGCAGTATCTTGATTCTCCGTTAATGATGTAATTTTTGATAATAAATGTAGGAAAAGTACATAGATTGTAATTATGATCAATACCAATCACTAAAAGTATCTCTAGATCAACTAATAGGCATTATAAAGTTATTTAACTGAAAAACAATATAAAAATCTATCGATGGCGGCTGAATGATAGAAAACGATAATGACACATAAGGCTCAAGAAAACGACTAAAAAACATTTCCAATCAGAAAATTTTAAAAAATGTGCTAAACTGGCAAACACTAAGGACTAGCCTACAAAACTGTGGAGTATTGAAGAAAAATTCTTTTTTCTTCTTATTGTAAATTAAAAATATAAACTTTAAACTCATTTTTCTCGAAATGTGATTTTTTGCAAAATTTTCATTTTTCAAACACGATAACTAAATTTCAACTTACGATATCCGTCTCAAATTTGGCATACATATTATTTATTATATTGTCTAGATAATGAACCAAAATATAAGTGAAATAATGCTCCATTAAAAAGTTATAAATCTTTTAAGGTTTGAAAAAAGGCCAAAATTCTTTAAAAATTCATGATTTCACACTAAAACTCTTATAATTTACATGTTTTTCGATACATTGCAAACCTTTTGCTTCAGGACCTAGCCAATAGTTGAAGGATTATGTATTCTAAAGGATTTATCATTCTGATCATTTCTTTTTGAACGAGGGTGCTTGAAAAAAGGTCAAATTTAGTGCAAAAAAATCTAAGTTTTTTCAAATTTTTAAAAATATATTTAATTCATTTAACTTTTTTCTATGAATTATTAAGTTTTAACATAAATGTCATATAAAAATACAAAAATATTGCTTCAAATATCATTATTTAAAAAAAGGCCTCCGAACGTAGTCGGATACCTTAAAGGATCTGGTCAAGAATTTGAGACATGTCTACAAATTTAATATCAAAACCAAATGTGAAATTTCATCCATCCTGATCATTGAATGTTTGAGTTCTTGTGCTCACATAAACTTGGACAAACAGACAGTAATCCCATGGACGGATTTGGCCTATAACCTGATGCAGATCTGAAAATTTGATGTAGAATAGTGAATTATAGAAACTTCCTAATCTATCTCTTCTTATTTTTAAGTTAATTTATTTACATTCATACAGAAAGACAGACATAAAGTCACGAGGAAGTCGGGAGTATCTTTCATAAAGGACTCCGGAACATTTAAAACATAGAAATTCATCAAACACAGCATTTTCTTCCTGCAGTTGATTAATCTCTAAGAATTCATTAAAAACGAATGAATGATGATATTATTTAAAATCATCATATTCAAAATATTAAATGTATACTCATTTAATTTTAGTTTGAATATTTAATCGGATGAATTACGCTGTGCATTGCATTTGTTAATTGATATTATTTGGGTGATGATTATATCAAATTAAAAAGTATCGATGCTTGATGTAAAAGAAACACAAACGCTGTCACTGCTTTTTAGAAATCCATTAGAACACAAATGTCAAACTAATGTCTGTATTAAAATTTCTAATACTCTTTAGGATTTGATGATGGAACATACTGAAATAATTTGGAATACCTTGAGTTAATAAAAGGCAATTTCATTTTAGTTCCCCAAAGTAACTACATTACAAATTTAGTAATTTCTTTATGGTAAGTTACTTCCCACACATACAACGTTTAAAAAGTTTCATTTTCCTCAGATATTGTTAGATTTCTATCAGTATTATATTAAGTATAGAACCCTTATATTTCTTTGTTTAAGCACACGTTCCAACGACAAGCAAAAGAGAAATTTCAAATTTCGAGGGATAAATTATAATTTAAGCTCTTAAAGGCTTTGAATTTTTATTACACAAACTTTGTTATTTAGCGTACTTCTTTGAGGGAGAAATTATAAAATTAATACCGCATAACCTCCGGGGGACTTAAAAAAACTCATGATTGCATGTAAACCTTTTTTGAATTATAATTCAGAAGGGAGACTGTATATTTTTATGACTAAGGCATAGACCTACCCTTATAGACTATCGCAGAAAGAAAAGAAAAATATGTCTTTTTTATAGAACAAATATAAGTAAGCTACACTAAATAGCTGATAACTAATATTCTTAGTGACTGATTTAAGACTTCAAAGTTCGTATACTTTATGCGGCTCCTATGTTATATCGTGCTAAGCAAAGCATGAAATGCACAAACATATTACCAGTCAGTAAGCAGGCATCTCAAAGGAATTTCTAAATTTCAAAACTATTTTGTTTATATTTTCAGCGCATTTTCTGTAATAAAATTTGATATCCAAAGGGATAATAAAAGTAACTTTTAAAACAAATTTACATTTTTTTATTAGAGGGATCAGGCTAGAACATAACTCATTCACAAAATTCTCTTTTTTAAGGTGCATTATCTGCGAAAAAGGAGAGTGCTGTTTTACGGCCGGATGATTCTCTGATGTTTTGCATTGTTTTGAAAGTTTTCAAACTCAATAGCCTGTATTTTTCTTTAGAAAGTGGAATTCATTTTATTTAAGGATTTTTATATTGCTTCATCGATTATAGAGAAAAAAATTCAAAAATTATGGAAATTCCTCCTCTAAGAAAACATTATACTTTTGTTTAATCGCATCTTTTAACACTTAGCATAGCTTTTAATTTCGTATTTCTATTCCTCACTGTCTTCGAATAAAATACTTATAGTGATAGAAACGGAACATAAAATTAGAAGCTCATGATATTGTGTTTATCCATATATGCGATAAATTCATTTTCAGTTAAACACCATAGTTAGATCCTTAATTCGGATTCATTCATGTATGGAATTTTAATCTTTTCGATGAAAGAAAAATTCACCCGTTAATTCAACTCTGAGAAGTTAATCAAAAATTCTAATTTCGGAAAAATAAACATACTATTTGTAATCGCGTTATGATTCGCGTAAATAGATATCGTGACAACTTAACTTCGAGTTTACATGAAGAAGGATAGCATGGTTATCACGCATATTGCAGTGTTAGAACTTTGTTTGTTGCAGGGTTAGAACTTTGTCTTATAACCAACATTTTATGTTAATGATGTCATTTTATTGCTTTTTTTTATGCCTTAGTTTCTTTCATTTATAATTTATGAGGAATGCTAGTGATTATAACTGCTTTCTGGCCTATTCTTCTAGTTCAAGATATTTTTCTTTAGATTTAAACAGTTTAATGTTGGAAACCTGTAGACAAAAACAAAAAAAAATCTCCGCACCTTATCTTGAAACTACTGTAATAAAATTATCATAATAAATTGTAGGCAACAACTTTATTATCTGAGGATATAATAACATATTTTGCTACTTGCTTTAAAACAACGACGGGGTTATTACTTTTTTGTTAAAATTTGATATTGGTGATATCTAAATCTTAACATTTGTTCTTCAATTGTAATCAGGTGGTGCTTTTTCTTCAAAACGATTTACACCACATTTTCTTTGATACAAATTAATTTTCCTATTTTATGGTCCAAATATTTTAAGGAATCGTAATTATGATAAATATCCAATCTAGGCACCGCATCCAAATTCGGCAACTCGCCTCATGTACATATATTAAAATATATATACTGTTACGAACATGGAAAGTCGCATCATAGCAAAGTTGGTCTTATGGTTGAGAAGAGAGTTCTACAGGGGTCTGTATGGGAATGCCGAGGGAATAGAGCCATTGACCCCCGTCCTTTGCGACAAATTTGGAGACTTTGGTGACAAAATGTGGGATTTCAAAAGTACTGGAATTTTCTTGATATCTCTATTAGGGGCCGAAATCAGGATTCATCCAGATGATTCCATGTGACGTCACGGCCTGTCGAGGAGACTATAAAAGGACCGCGCTCGGATCACATAATAGTGTGTGTGTTGATCGAGTTTGAACGTATACCCCGAGTGGTATTGAAAATGCTGTTTCTGTTCTTATTAGTGAATTGCTGTCAGTTTGTATTGCTAATCCGCGCAAGTGATGTTTTCCTTGTTACCTGCGTTTCGTGTTTTACGAAATATTCGAGAATAAAACGTCTTTCTCCATTATTCGGTTGTTGAACTGTTTTCACTGTACACACACCGGACGATTTTTGTTACAATACCAAGATTCAGAAACATTGGAAAGGGTAAACATTCTATGAAAAGGTTTGAGGTGAAGGGCGGTCTGTAATTGTGTAAATCTTGTGGCATTTGTGTTAATCGATTTAAGATTTAATTATGCTGTAAGCTTGAATAAAAGTTTAAAGATGATAATACACTATTCAGTTAAGACCCTAGAAAAGAAATTAATTACTATTCGTATCTCAGTAAAAATGTTTTCTAGAGAAACACTTTTTTTTGTCTTCCACAGATAAATTTATTAGAGAATCTCAAATCATTATTTCTTAATAAAGCCTAATTCATTAAGGACAAGTAACTATCAGTAATTCTTTTGGGAAGGTAACATTGATGATACATTATTATGACGTTATACATATGCAAAATATAATTTTTACATAAATAAACCTAAATGTTATTTTCAAACATTAACAAATCTCTTGATGTTGTAAATGCTAATTCAAAACGTATTTTTAAAAAAAATTTTTGGATTTCTTTACTTTTTTCTTCAATCTTTGAGACTTTTTACTTGAGTTAAATTTCCAAAGCGATATTTAAGATGGATTTGCTGATCGTTTCAAAATAATTACGCGTCTGGTAGTCATGCGAGATTTGTTCATTAAAAAAATAAGTTTTTCTTGGACATGTATTTGGAAATTGACATTTTCTACCATTTCGGAATGAAATAATTGAGATACAAGGTTAGTGAAACATTATCATTAAATATCAGTTAGTTATCAAAAATTTTAATTTTTCGGTATTCCATAAATAATTTTCTTTTTTTCTTTAAGGAAATAAAATTTAGTTTTTTAAATGAATTTTGAAACGGGCTGAAGTTTCCAAATCCTACTTTATGATTATCGAAACATTAGAAACTCCGTGTATCGAAATTCATCCACTTCATGATCTGTCCTTCTACAGTACAAGGGCGCAGAGAGAGATCATTTTATAAAATTATCAGTAAAAACTGCAGTCTTCTCTTGATACCCACTTTATGAAGAGTATAAATGTTTTCATTGAAATGATTTCCCAACTTTAATAATCAGAGAAAATGCAAAATTCTTTTCGTCCCATACGAAAGTTTTTCTAGCCTTTATATGCAGGTGGGTGACTGAATAATGTGAACACATTTGGAATTGCACACTTTTTCGAATATCGCACGAAAGGCTGAATGATTTTCTGTGAACTTCGGCCGTATAAAGTAGAGGCTTGAACTCGCATTTTATAGTTAGATTCGGTCATGAGGCCATTTAGGGTAATTGATGGAGAAGAAAATAATTTCGCCTAACCAAGTTTCACATAAAACTGGTAATGATTTGCAACTTTCAATGGTTTGGTTTGATGTCAGTAATATGCATTTTCGTAAAAATTGCATGAATCTTTGGGAAGATACCAAGCTCTTCTTAAAAAATAACAAATTTTCCCTTAAGTTTTTTAATATAACATACGGAGTTTTCAAACAAATTATATGATATTTATAGAATACTTGACAATATATTAAAGAAGCAATGTTTTAAAAATTTTAAATAAATAATTTGAATATTAGAGAAAATATGTGTATTTGTAGTAAATAATTTATTACTAAAGATGTGTGAATGGTAGTATAATTTTTCTTTCTTAATAAAGCCAGTTATATAAGGCGACGTATTTATAAATTCGAGTTGAATGCTGTTAAGATTCAGAAAGATATCAGACCTGCAGCGAGGAAAATTTCTGTTTTTCTCTAAGAGCAGTTAAATTATGAGGGTTTTTTCACAAATTGGTGTTTTTTTCAACTTGGTTGCCGGAGGAGATTATTGAATTATATAAATTTGAATATCGTCAATAACCATACGTACTCACAAATTAAATACATAATTTAAACGATAGACGATAACTATTCGAAGATACAAGTTTTAAAAATATCAGTTTGGGGGAAAATCCTCATCATTTTTGTGTTTTACTGCGCACAATAAAAAGCTTGTAAGAGGAGTAAATTTTCATTTTGAAAATGGAAAGTGTCTAAATCATTCCCCTCATAATAACTTCACAAATATTTAATAGAAACTGTTAAGATACTTGACGATTTAATTGTGGAATGCAAAATGTTAGTAATTGTAAAGAATTCCTGAAATAGTACCGAAATGTTATTTGCTTCAAACTTTAAACATTAGCATTTATTAAATTGTTTAAACAATATTAATTAATTTAATTTTCCTCATTACTTATTTTAGATTATTTTTATGGATTATAAATCACTATTTAAATGTTGTATTTTTCCTCTGGAGTTAAAATCAATCCCGGTGAAGATATGGTCCAATCGAAAGTTGACACTGTGTGAAAAGTGGTACCTGATGACTGGCTAGAAAGGAGGAATATAAAGATTTCTCATTTAATCTAAGAAAAAAGCAATGATATAATTCCACATGTTTTTATACCTCGAAAATTGCGACAACTATTTCACATTAAACATGAAAAACTAGAGCATTGTGTAAATATTTTTATTTTTTTTGGAATAGAAACGTATATAGGATCAGTGAATCTATGCTGACGTTTATTTTAAACTGTATTCGGTATTCATAGTTATGATGTTGCAGCACCGTCTTTTCAGTATTTATTACTTAATTTTGAGCCATTGTCAAATAAATAAGGCAACACACTCGTAAGTATCCCACCCACCCCCTAATTCAAATCATTGAATGCTTTGAATGTTACAAAATGAATATAAAATTTCATTTATGCGGGCTGAAATTTCCTATTCATTTGGCGATACCATATAACAGATATACTCCAAAAATCTTTCTGCGAAAAAAAATTACCTAGATGCAATCTATACTAATAATATGAATTTCCCATTTATTACGCATCAGACATAAGGAGTAACAGACAATTTTTTAAAAATAGTTTATGGTAATGCCAGAATTATATATTTTTTCCCTATTATTCAACATTATATATTTCCTGCAGTATTTAAAAATAAAATTTTTAATTGTAAACAGAACACGAAATAATTAAAACCTAACCAACCGTAAAGTCAAAGAATCATGAGAGTTCCTAACGAATTAAACTTTCTTTTCATTAAGTTTGTTATCGTAGAAATGATGTCTTGGAGAATAACTATTTTGAGATGTCGATTTTAAATCAAAACAAAAGTGTAAATAAAAATTTATAGTGCATTTTATTTAATAGTAAGCTACAACGAAGTGGATTAGTGACTGGAAGAGAAATTCTAAGTCAAATCTGAGTTCACAGTCATTGAAGAATGTTTATGTATCTCAAAGTTCTTCTTTCCATCTGTTGTACCTTATTAACTGTGCATTGGTGTCATTAAGAATATCCTTTAAGAAATTGGATGACTAATGAATATTAAAATAATTTTATCTAGTCTTGGTACTTTTACGAATGTCTAATTCAAAATTTGAGCCATTTTCTGATAGATTTCAGGATTTTTCTTTGCAGCTTTAAATACTTATGCACAGAATGATTTTTTTATCTAATGTACAATCCGATGCCTAAGCTTCGAATTACGATTCCTAGAATTACCTCTCGTCAATAGAAAATGTGTTGTTATATCCAGCTACCGCATTTGAACGAAGCACAAGTAAATAATCAATATTTCAGCAACATCAAAAAAAGATCTTTCTAGAAGATTTATCTAGTATTCTTCTGTAAGAGATTTACAATGATCCTTTAGCGTTACCATTATGAGACTTGTTATCTGTTTCACTCAATTGTTTCGCCTATTTTGTATTCGGCACAGTCCTTCCTAGCAGGATATTACGAAGCTCCCCGTGAAACCTTTCACCAAAGTGACCAAGAATACCCTAGACACCGAGAATTGTGTCAGAGGAACGTGCTTGCCAGCTCAAATATCAGCCATTAACCGAATTCATTAGTCAGACGTCCCACGCCACATTTGCAGCTAGGCTAGTTATATTAAGACAGATGTTTGTCACCGTATTAAATATTGCATAGTATCTGGTCGATAATACTCGCTGAGAGAGGATAAAGATTTTAGAGCACGAGTTTTCTACCGTATCTTACTTTCCCTCTATTCTACGATTTAGAATAGCGTGAATGAGCGAAAGGGTATCGAATTGTTCTTCTCAAAATCGTTTTGCTATCAATAAAAGCTTCCGTTAACGGTTTTACTCCAAACCATACACTGTTACAAAATGGATTTTCAAATTATTTTAATAGGCAAAGCATATTTCATATAAAATTTCAGGCTAATTTTTGTTATTTGATTGCAATTAAAACCCGGTTTACCGAACTCAGATTAACCGAAACCCGGGTATCCGAAATGCCTCTGAAATCGCAAATCCAAAAAATATGTACTGTACTGCTTGGAAACAATCATGAAGGAAATACTTTTCTATCCCTACTTTTTTTCGTTAAGCATCCCCAAGATGGAAAATTAATGAGTATTAACAAAATTAATTACCAGATTGTTTACCTGTGTTTGTCAGGAGCATAGCCCCGATGGAGGGTTAACTTTAATAAAGAACATAAATCCAGCCTACACAGAGAGTTCTGAATTCTTTTTTCACTTAAAACATTGTAGAATTGCATACTGTATTATGATACAAAATAGTAATAGAGGATCATGGTTTAACCGAATAAATCTTTATCCGAAAAGTCCCCCCCCTTTAGTTTGGGTTATACTGTGTGAATATCTGAAGCCACTTTAAAATATATTAGAAATATCTTAAAGGACAGTGGCTTTGCCTATGCGTTGTGCCGACATTTGTTTTTATAGATAAAAATAATGACAATATGTTTCATTCATAAACATTCGATATTGGAATGCTTATTAAAGTCTTATTCGTCCAACATGAAGGTGATGATACAAGGATAAAAAATAAATTTTTTTTAGAAGCTATTGTTACAGATGACAATGCGAAAGAAATTAGAGTTTCTGAGATCTCTCAATTATTAAATTTTTGATATTCAGTTGAGCATACTGAAACAATGTTAAGAAAATTTCTTGAAAAGCGTTTACTGTTAGAAAGGTGCTCTAACAAGGGATGAAAAACAAATTCCGTATGTATTCGACAAAGTATAACGACATGCATATTGCTATGACAATTAATAGAGGATCAGAATGTTTCTGCAATAAATATTTATTATTGACTAACTTTTAGAGACATGTGTATAGTATATTTTAGTATTAGGGCACGGATTTGCAGTAATGAAGCAATTAGATATGACAATAAATATTAATACCATCTATTAAGAAAACTATCAAGCTAGAGAATTGAGGATTTGATTTCGATTTTTCAAGTTTAGGAGAACAAATGAAATGTGAAATAACTAAATGAAAATGACAGACGAAAAATTATTTATTCTCTCCGAAATAAATATTTTTTATGTAGGTTCTTCATAGAATTGCAAAAGTATAAAAATAAGAACACATGTTTTTAACAACATAACAGAACAGAAATGTCAAAACATAATTACAGGGACAATTTTTCGACTCATAATTACAAAGAAGCGATGGGAATCATAAATGCAAATGTAGATTCTAGACAAGAAATCGAAATGATTTGGCTCGCGCATTTTTCCCCTTCATTCAGCCTGAAAATTGGCAGCTTTAGTTCGAAAGAAAGTAAGTTTTGAAGAATTCATTGATGAGACAGAGCAATTTTTATTTTTATGTCATAGATTGCGAACAAATCAATTATTATTTCAAACTAGACCATAGTTTCGTCTACGTTGTTTCTGGATTTTAATTGATAGAATCTGGATTGTTTATAAAGGACATTTCATTCTAAGGGCTTTGATTTGATTGAGCAATGAACTATAAAGCCAAGTTCACAAGCAGCATATTGGAAGATGTTTCTCGCCGTTGAAATATTATCGCACAAATCCACCTAAACAACGATCACTATGGTTCAGCGGGTAGAAAATTGGATTGTAAATTTGTCGGTAGTTCGATTCCCGGCTACTATAGGTTAATGCATCTGATGGTGTTGTAAAGGCTCGTTTGGTGAATCGGTGGGAGTGTCAGCAAATAACGGTTCGCATATCTCTAGACCACTAAGACCTGGGCAAATCCGAGGAGAACCATGGCTAAACTGCTAAAGCTTTATGAACTTGACCAATACGATGATGCAGAGCTGGAGAGAAAGAAAACTCCAGCAATGTTTGCTGGGTTTATTACCAGACTCGATCCTGAAGCAAACATTATGGGAGAAGGAGAAAGTAACGAACATGGATTAAATTTTCATTTATTTCAAGGCAATTCAGGATCTTTCGTTAAAATTCTAATTGGATAACTCTGGAATATTGCTTAAGGGGTGTCGGTACACCCTATACCTCTAATGTTAAATTGCCCATTTTTAGACACCTTTTTCTCACAATGCATTATAGTTACATGTTTGAAATTTTTAAACAGTTTAAATACGCATTTATCTTTAAACTGAGCATATTTCTTACATTAATATAGCTTGGTGTTTTTTAAAATTTTTAACTGTATGTCACGATTATTGTTTCAAAAATTGCCGTCTCCTAACACGCGATCACAGCTATTAAGAAATGCTTTTGAAATAATATTATAATAAATACATACATGTGTAGAAGAATACATATGTATAGAATAGGTGATAAAAATTTCAAACGCATATATATAGTAGATTTTAAATAAAAAGTACTCGCAGTTTCAAAAATGTCATTTTGAGATAATTCAAGTTAAAGGTGGAAACATTGCCTCATCAAAATATTCCAACACTGTAGAGTACAATCTATGCATTTTTTTCACCTTTTCCTTTCATCTTTCTATTATATACCTATTTTATTCCCTCCTTCCCATTAATTACAGAGATAAGCATGTTTGCCCTCAAAACGACATACGACCTCCATATAATAACGTTTCGTTGTATATATTCACGCACCTTACCTAATGATCCACTACAGATACAAGTTTCCATTTTTAATAGAGTTTAAGTAGACATTTATCTATGTACTGAGCAAAATTCTTACATTAATATAGCTCTGTTTCCTTTTTTTAAAAAATTTAACTGTATGTCACGATGAATTTTTCAAAAATTGCCGTCTCCTAACGCGCAATCAGCACTATTAAGAAATACTTTTGAAAAAATAGAAGCTAATCTGCTCAGTATCTCAATATATTTGAATAAGAGGTAAAAATTGCAAAAGCAATAAAATAGATTGAGAAAAAGATACACGCAGTTTCAAAAATACCATTTTGAGATTCACGAATAAGATAAAAACATTGCGTCATCAAAATATTCCAACACAATATGGTGACAATCTATGCATTTTTTAAACCTTTTCCTTCCATATTTCTCTCATATATATTTATTATATTCTTCCTTCCCATTAATTACAGAGAAAAGCCATATTTTGCCCTCAAAACGACGTACAACCTCCATACGATAACATTACATTGCAAATATTCATGCATCTTTCCTAAAGATCTACTACAGATACAAGTTTTAATTTTTTATACAGTTTAATTAAATAATTATCTCTACTATACTGAAGTGAAATTTTACAGAAATATAGCTTTGTTTTTTAAAATATAACTGAATGTCACCGTGAATTTTTTAAAAAATTACTATTTTAACACGATATCAATTTTATTAAAAATATTTTTTGGAATATCACAAAAGTTCACATTTATAGAATATTTGGTAAAAATTATGTTATGCAGTTTTTGAGGAAAAAAGCATATAAAGTTTTAAAATGCCTTTTTATCAAATTATCAAAACGACATACGACTCCATATGTCAATGTTACGTTATTATAAATTCATATAGCTTTTTGAAAACTGTACTACAGATACAAGTTTGATTTTTTTTCTACAGATTAAGTAGACATTTTTCTCTTATTTTACTGAAATGTAGCTTTGTTTTTAAAAGAATTAACTGAATTTCACAGCGAATTTTTCAAAATATGTCGTTTTCTAACACAGTTCTATTAAAAATATTTTCGGAATATCACAAAAATTACCCTTCAACATACACATTTATATAAATAGAATATGTGGTAAAAATTTAAAGAGTAATTTAAGGTATCCGCATACGTTCGAAAACCCATTTTTGACCGAAAATCTTAATTTTTTTTTTAATGTCTTATCTGAAAGCCTATTGTTTTTAGTTTTCAAAACAGATTTTATTTTACATCTATGATGATCAGAAGTGAAATTAGAGACATTTTAGTAGAACTTGACAGTTGAAAATGGAGTGGTAAATAATACGATAAAGAAGCATTTTTCATTGTTTTTACTTAAGATATTTAAATTTTATTGTTTATTTTTGTTTTATACTATTTTACATATACCAGGTATTATTTTGAAAGATTTTCAGTGTGAATTTCTTTGTTTTCTATGACATTGTTGCAAATTTAGGTAATTTTGAATCATTGCAGTATCTTGATTCTCCGTTAATGATGTAATTTGATAATAAACGTAGGAAAAGTACATAAATTGTACTTATGATCAATATCAATCACTAAAAGTATCTCTAGATCAACTAATAGGCATTATAAAGTTATTTGACTGAAAAACAATATTCAAATCTATCGATGGCGTGTGAATGATAGAAAACGACAATGACACATAAGGCTCAAGTAAACGACTAAAAAAAATTTCCAATCAGAAAATTTTTTAAAAATGTGCTAAGCTGACAAAAACTAAGGACTAGCCTACAAAACTGGGGAGTATTGAAGAAAAATTCTTTTTTCTTCTCATTGTAAATTAAAAACATAAACTTTAAACTCATTTTTCTCGAAATGTGATTTTTTGCAAAATTTTCATTTTTCAAACACGATAACTGAACTTCAACTTAAAGTATCCATCTCAAATTTGGCATACATATTATTTATTATATTGTCTAGGTAATGAACCAAAATATAAGTGAAATAATGCTCAATTAAAAAGTTATGTTTCTTTTAAGGTTTGAAAAAAGGCCAAAATTCTTTAAAAATTCATGATTTCGTACTAAAACTCTTATAATTTACATGTTTTTAGATACATTGCAAAACTTTTGCTTCAGGACCTAGCCAATAGTTGAAGGATTATACATGTTAAAGGATTTGTCATTCTGATCATTTCTTTTTGAACGAGGGTGTTTGAAAAAATGTCAAATTTAGTGCAAAAAAATCTAAGTTTTTTCAAATTTTTAAAAATATATTTAATTCATTTAACTTTTTTCTATGATTTATTAAGTTTTAACATAAATGTCATATAAAAATACAAAAATATTGCTTCAAATATCATTTAAAAAAAAGGCTTCCGAACGTAGTCGGATACCTTAAAACTACATTACCTGTATTTTCAGCTGAAAAGCTGTGATCCGTGTTAGTATTTTGCTTTCGTTAGCACAAGTATTTTGTGCATTTGGGGAAATTTTCTAACCACTACAGAACGTGCTTAATATTTAATTTTCTTTTGAAAAATCTATTTAATTGTGGCATAATTAAACTTTCCAATAAATTATTGAAAGGAATTAAAAATTATTAATCAGATTTAACAGAGTAAAAAAATGAAGGTGAATTACAACTTTCGAAAAAAAAACGATTTGTAAGAAACACGTGCATCAGACTGGTAGAAAAGAACGCTAAAGATTGTAAACAAGCCAGTGAAATATCCAAACATAGTTACAGTTAAACTGCGGCTTGCTCACAGTCAAATAATAAATAAAACTAGAGTCTTTGCATATGCAGCGTTGTGATAAAGGTCCAATTTTTACATTTTCATCAGTCAAAGTGGGCGTGGCACGTCATTTAAAGGTCTGTTTGCATTTTTCAAAGCTTATTTTAGCTTACTTCTAATATGAGTTCGAGTAAAAGACTTATATCGTTGGAAAGGTCTTGAAATGTAGATTTCAAATATATAAAAATAAATCTAATTTTTGAAAGTATATAGCATACTTACTCCCCTTAAAAGATATAAATACTTAGTCCCACAATTTGTAGGCCAGTTCTCTATTTTCTGGTTTTAAGAGTTGCTTCTGGCTAATAAACCTACTTTATTACTAAATCGTATCCTTCGATTCTTGCATCTTTGTGGCAGTGTTTATTCTAAATTAACAAGAAAGAAAGAATTATTTGTTATTTATCCTAAATCAACAGTTTACTACAATAAACTATAGTAATTTTCTCACCTGCCTTAAAATAATAAAAAAATATATCGTTGTTTCTAAACTTAATTTCATATTTCTTTGCAATTATTTTAAAAATTAAAAAATACTATCTTAATATAACTGGTAGTATATGCAGTCATTTAGAGAAATATGCATCTCTCGTGCCTTCATATAGGTAAAATAGAGAAAACTATTTCGGCTTTATTCCAAAATAAAAATAAACAAGTAATTTCCTTACGCAGAAAATAGTCTAGTCATTAACCAAAGAGATCATTTGTCAAAAAAGTTTTTTGTGAACTTTCTTATGGTCTTCTTACATTCGTTATCTGAAAAAGTAATTGAACAGAAAATGCTCGAAATAATGGAAAAACAATTTGTTTCTTAATTTCCAATACTGCACCATGTAATTCCCTCCTAATCTAAATTTTATCTTTGAAAAATGTTTATGGTTTTTGTTTAAAGTTTACATTAGTATTGTTTGTTTTAGAATTCAAATTTAAATGGCCTGCATTATCACGCAATGAGAATATCAGGAAAATGTATCAGATTCAACCATCAAAAAGTGTTAAGGATTTTTTTATTTCAATTATTAGACATTGATATTCGAAATTATAATAGAAACTCTTTACTTTTATACATATTTAGAACTATTGAACATATTTCAATGAAATAAAGTTTAAATATATATTAGAATAATTCAAAAAACCCTAAACATCTGTTATGCATGATCCTGCGTAAGACTCATTAGAGCAGGAAGATCTGAAATTAAAGTTACAATATTTAGGAGAAAGAAGGCAAGTTGCAATTGTCATCCCAAGAGCTTCCCTGATGGGCTTTATAGCGTTAAGGTCTGAAACTCTGGCTGGAAAATGCATACGTCTGATATTTTCCCTTTCCAGAAATTTGCCTACTAAGTAAGACTTATGTGGACGATCGTTGCAGTCTACAAAGTTTATTTCGAGACTAGCTGAATTCTACTTCTATAGTAGCCATTTTATCGGAGGAGAAGGTTAGGTAGGGGATCCCAATTCTTGCTGGATGAATGTATGTTAGCAGGTTTGGTTGGAGCGTGACACGATACCTGCCCTCCAACATCGTACAAAGAGGTTTTGGCATGACAAAATTAATAATTCTCACAGATATCTTGGTGGATAGGTGCACAGGCCTGATTGTATTTGGCTCTGAAGTATGCTAGTATACTGCTCTAGGGTATAGGTATAAGATCTTTGCTTGTTTAGAGATGCAGTTCCCCGACGGACAGCAATGGCCAACCATTTTGGGATTATTTGATGGATGAATTTATGTATCAAGACGATATTCTACAAATGGATTGAGAAGCCAGATCTCCAGACCGGAACCTTATGTTTGGAACGCTGTTGAAAGGGAAGCTACAATTTTCTTACCTCTTCAGAAGATGAAAACAGCGTTTCAAGAGGAGTGGAGTTAATAACTAAAGGGATTCATTAACTGTGTAATTGGCTATATCAATTAACGTTGTGAAAGCTGTATAACTTTCTCGGGCGTCATCATAAGAGAAGACAATACTCTTTATTAACCCATTTGTTTGTTCCATTATTGTAAACTGCGCTTTTTTCTTTCTTGTGTTGATGAGTAGGCTGTACCGAAAAGCACATCAAATTTTTAATTCATATAAAAATCATATAGTCATATATTTTACCACTACAGTTTGGCGGCAATTATCTCTAATTACATTGGTTACTCACTGACCTAGCAACCCAAAATTAACATTTCACTTTGATTGGAATCTATTTATTATGCAGTAAAATACTATGTAAGCTTATTTATAATTAAGTATATGAAACTCTTTGCGAATTTCTAGAAACCACTGAAATCTCCCCATGTGGAGGTGGTTGCATATCGAGTTCCACGATACTTCTTATCCATATATCTTCGGACACTAATTACACCTAATTATTACTTCTACCTGTTTTATAATCTTCTTTTGTCTCGAAATCCGGTATTATTGTCCTGACGAACCCATCTCCGAAAGAATTTTCACATTATATTATATAAATAACTATTAAATTACATGTTAAATTCATGGACATTAGATAATCAGTTAAATATTCATATTATTTCATGTGTATATTTGATTATAAAAATAACGAGTTGTATTTCTCTGTTCTATAAGTGCGAGAAGGCTACCGTTGTGGCGGTAAAACGGGCGAGTTGGTGCCGGGTATGATTTATCACAAGCATTTAGCCGTGGCATACGGTCCCAGCTACTAACTATCAGCACCGCACTTCACACTATCTTTGACACTACACTCACTTCCTTCAGAAGGGTTAACTTCATGGTGACACAGCGCGAACATCAAGGAATAAAAACGCAAATTTAAAATGATAACATGCTTAATAGAACAAAAATTAAGTTAAAAGTATAAATTATACTACTACATCATATGACCACTCGCGCGGTGAGATGTTAACAAAAAGTGACAGAATGATCAGGCGGAACATCGCCTTTAAATACTGCAGCAGCTTCCTCGCCATTGGACACGAGATGACATCATTGAAACGGGCGGGTTAGAAACGCATGCAAATACACAGCAGGCGATGATGCCACATCTCTACACAAATCTTTAATTGAATTAAACTATAGAGTCTTGTATCGAGTATAAATTTACAAGTTGAATATCACTGATATAAAAGGCATGACGTCAAAACGTCCTGCTGATTGAGTGCCCGCATACTTTACAAAGCGGATTTATCAAATCTTTCAAAATATTTTATCTTTTTTTTTAAATGCAAATTATGTCTTAATTTTTTTAGTAAAATGATTAAATTTTATAGTTAGGAGCTCTTTTATATACTAAATAAATTTCAGTTTCAAAAGTAGGTTGTGACTTTATTCAGCTACTCCAAAGACTAATTTTAATTTAGAGACATGCAGAATTTTAATAGAAAGAGAGCACGCATACTTAAAAATGTTACATGAAAATTAAAATTTAAATGTAATTAAAAAATGACACCAGGACATGTTTAATTTGCAATTTTAATTGATAAAATGAAAAATTGATTGAAAATATTGAAAATTAAAATGTACGAAGCAATTAATACAAAGATAACTTTTTTAAAAACATCCGTGTATTTACTTCAAGTATTAAAAATATATTTGATTTAAAGCAATTTTTCAAAAATATTTAGCATATTTATAGTTGATGCGTCTATATACAAAATTTCATAAATCCAAAGCAAAAAGTTTCAAAAATGCTTAATCGAGTCCACCAGCCCCTTAAAGAATGTGATTGTAAGGGAAACTAGTATAAAACACAGTTTTATCTTTAAATAATATTTTATCCAATATATTGTAAGAAGTTTTATATATTATTATGTTATTCGTTGTTATTGCATGTTCAGAATCTTAAAGGAAAACCGTACAGGTTTATTTTTGTATTATCTCTGGATTCAGTTTATAATTTGGGGATAGCATAACTAGTTTACTCTTACTGGCTACATATGGTAAAAAGTTTTCCAAAGCTCTAATTTTTATGAAAAAATTACCGTGCATGATTTATGAACGTGTGTAAATATGACAGATGCCAGTTACTACGCGATGGACGGCAAATTCCCTTTTCCAGCATATACTCAAATTCCTGTTTCGCTACCTTCAATTGAGCAGGATGTAATCTACGTGGGCGTGCAGTTACTGGAGGACCACTCGTGGGAATAAAATGCAAAGTATTATGTTTAATTGCTTTAGGAAACGTAGAATTTAATTTAGTTATTCCCTTGTAACGATTTAATAACTCATGGTACTCGCTGTTACCCGATATTGTTTTCACATTTGGAATCTCAGAAAAACCAGCTCGAACCATACATTTCAAATTAGTCATAGGATCCAAAAGATATTGCTTTTTAAGATCAACTAACAATACAAATTGCTGCAAAAAATCAGCACATATTATCGGTTTCGTGATGTCCGCGATCACGAATGGCCATTGCAATTTTCTTTGCAATCCTAGATCGAGACTCAATAGCTTCGAACCAAATGTTTTTATATGGGAGCCGTTTGCTGCAAAAAGTGTGGTACCCTGCAATTTCAACACTTCGCTCAAATACGATTTCGGATAGCACGATACATCGCTACCTGTATCAACCAAAAATTGTGTTTTAGTAATCCTATCTTGTACATATAACCTGCGACTATAAACCAAGGCTTCAGAAGCGACCGATATTTCTGAAGGTTTTACGCCGTTATTCTGAAAACTACACTGTTGCATGCATTTATGGGCTCTATCCCAAAATTTATAATGATAAAAACAAAGCCGTTTATTCCGCTCTCGAGACTCAGAACGGGATCTATTATGCCTTTTCTTAGCATTAAGAGATGCAAAGCGCGCAATTAACGTTTCGACTTGTTTTGAAAGTTCCGAAACTTGTAGTTTCATTTCCCTCAACTCTGAAGCACAATATTCCGGTTTACTCGCTTTTACGGCTGCAATTTCCCCCAAATTATGTTCGTGCATACGATCTGCCATTTCGGCAAATTTAGACAAAGATTCCGAGCTAATGCTCAAAATTGTCCGAATATTAACAGGGAGTCGATTAAGCCATAGGTTTTTTAAAAATGCATCGTCTACCAGTCCTTCACTCAACTCTTGCATTTGACGCAGTAATAAGGACGGCTTTCTATCTCCCAAATCCAGGTCTTCAAGTAATGCTCTAACCTTCTTGTTTTGCGAAACCTCAAATTCTGATAAATGTCTGTTTTTAAGCGCGGTATACGGGTTGTTTTTAGGTGGGGTATACAGTAAGTAACTGACATGGGTCACGGTTTGAGGATCAAGTGCTGCAACTAAAGTGTCAAATTTAGTTTGTTCGCGTACTATTCCAGCAATCCTAAAATTAGCCTCAATTTGCGCGAAATATAATTTCACATTATTCGCCCAAAATGCAGGAACCCTGACTGCTACTCTACTGCAACTTAAAAAATTACCATCCTGAGGTAGGTTCAAACTCTCAGAATCGCCATCAGCGTTTCCCGATTTACCCTCTTTCTCAGACATTTCACCGTAATGTGCGATACTGTGAGCAAGATCCTGTCATCAACACCTTAAGAGTGTCCACAAAACTCACTATTAAGCACTAATATAAAATCAAACAAAACCTCAGAAGAGTCGCATGCAAGCAAGAAGTAAAGCAATTGAATTGATCTTACCCTCACAAAAGGAAGTAGTCTTTTTACCAGTGATATATATACATCTCAGCAGCTAGATAGGCTTGTTCCAAAGGGGTCACCACTGTGGCGGATGTGGGGTGGTATGTGTCGCACACATCAGAAGGCACTGCTGGATTAATAAAACAATTTATTTACATACAAACAACAATATTAAAAACGATATGTCCTGACGCTTCAAGATGTCAGGGTAAGCCCATGGACTCCAAAACACGGGTGAAGAAAACATCAATCGCCGAAGTAACCGGGTGTAGCCAACCTGGAAGGAAAAGACAAAAGAGAGAGAGTTCTCGGTTGAACGTCTTCATATACTCCGCGCTGGCGGTAAAATCTTTAAGTTGCCACAAGCTAGTTTACAATAATGACGAGTCAGGCACGGCGAACATCAGCAGCATGGTGGTCAGAGTCGAAGTCCGAATCCTTTGATTCGAATCCGCTACAGTAGTAAGTAACTATCAGTAATTCTTTTGGAAAGGTAATAACATTGATGAGACATTATTATGACATTATACATATGCAAAATACAATTCTTTCATAAATAAACCTAAATGTTATTTTCAAACATTAACAAATCTCCAGATGTTGTAAGTGCTAATTCAAAAGGTATTTAAAAGATTCTTTGGGTTTTTTCTTTCTTCAATCTTTAAGACTTTTTAATTGAGTTAAATTTCCAAGGCGATATTTAAGATGGATTTGCTAATCGTTTCAGAATAATTACGAGTCTGGTAGTCATGCGAGATTTGTTCATTAAAAAAATTAGTTTTTCCTGGACATGTATTTGGAAATTAACATATTCTACCATTTGGGAGTGAGATAATTGAGATATAAGGATAGTGAAACATTATCATTAAACATCAGTTAGTTATCAAAAATCTTAATTTTTCGGTATTTCATAAATAATTTTCATTTTTATCTTTAAAGAATTAAAATTTAGTTTTTAAAATGAATTTTGAAACGGGCTGAAGTTTCAAAATCCTGCTTTATGATTATCAAAACATTAGAAACTCC